>JAKUBH010000059.1:0-35975 GCA_030563205.1 Sugiyamaella marilandica
AAGCGGCGAAAAAACCTGAAATACACAATGTAGCATGGCTTGGTATTCAAGTGTCTCACTTCGGTTAACACCAAATTTTAATAATTCTTGTTCTCCACAGTTAGTTGATGGCCGCGATAAAACAAATCGGAGACGGTATAAAAAAGGACTACTGAGCTAGAAGAAGCGGTTCGAAATCAACTTGTTTTAGAAAATAACTTGTTTTTAGAAAATGACTAGTTTTGTGATGCAAAAAGATGCCAACAAAGTGGAGACAGAACTCACTATGCTCCTACCAGTACTATAGAAACCCTGCCAGTCACGCGGATACTTTATTATCCTCAGTCGCGGTGTTTGCCAGAGGAAAGAATCCGAGAATCCGAATTGTATTCCATTAAATTAACGAGTCATTACGGGTAACATTTGCATTGAGCCGGCTTCACGGCTGCCTATTAGTTTTCAAGCTCTCCATGTTGAACGTGCTTATTCTCGGAAAAGTGCTTCGCAGCATAAAGAGTAGTCCGAACTTCCGAATTTTGGTATGAGGACTAGGTTGCGTCCTCCTGATAGCGGAAGCAAGTGATTTATTCTATTCGTGATGTCTCAGTGTTAGCCACGCCGATATAACGATGCCCGAGGAAGTTGACCACATGGTAAGCAATTTCTTGACAGCCAGATATCAATACGCCGTCTAATTTCTAATAGGGAGCATTGTAAAAACAGCTTTCAATTCGGAGAATGTACTCTCCTCTTGGCATGCTTTTGAAGTTACATGAGCTATGGCGCTTTTCTTAACTCTGATTTTGAGTTTGTGCTGTTTCTTTATGCGACCCTTGATGCTTGGGCTACCTCTCATCTGGAGCTGACGGTTCCTACCATCTGAGCAGAACACGGTGATGAACCGGTTATTCCCGTGTAGATAGATAACCTCGATTTGATATACACCGCCCTTGCTAGTAGCAGGCTTTTCACCATTCGCTAAGCAAACTGCAGGCAAGGTATACTAAGGCAATTTCAGATGTAATGGTTGGAAGAATTCAATTTATAGTTTTATTGTGGCTCATCTACCACGGGCGCCAGGATTCTGGTGCTGACCTGCCAACGACTAGTCCAGATAGTAGTCGCAGCAGTGAGCTCCATGGTTATATCATAGTTCACAAGTGTATCAATAGGCACTTTAGACCTAAGCAGAGTAATTAGCAGCTACCTCCCTAGAGATGACAGCGTTGGCGAAAGATGGGATCTCAACGATGCTAGGGCACCGCATGTCGGATACATCTGCAGCCGTCATTGCATGTTGAGGACTATTGATTATATTCCGGCTGCAAGAAGACCACAGATAGAGAGTGCCGTGGCAAGCAATCCAGGGATATGCTGAAGTAATGCCCGGGACGTGTCGAGCACTCTAGGCCAACCATGCGATCGTTCAATAATCCGGATGCCAATGACAGCTGGCCATGAATTAAAAGAGGATGAATACTTTACTTGCAGGTCGCAAGCCGGCTTCTGTAAATGGGTCTGACAGAAATGTTAGCTACAGCGAGTAATGGGAGCTCTAAAACTATACGGCAAATCGACGAAGATCTCGGACTAGCACCTTACCGCCGATTAGCCGTGCAGGCGACATAGACATACATAGACCATATAAATTGTGCTTATCGCGTGATGCTTATCGCGTGATGCATGAATTGGGATTTTCACTGAGATAAGTACCAATTCATTCATTGGTGCTGGTATCGCTCCCTTATGCGCAATGTTGGTACTATCTGCGCGTCAACCCGCATATGCACGTCAGAGGCTCAAGCTAAAGTCATCGCTCCAAAAAGTAATTAGAGCCTCTTTGGGTCAAGTTTGCGCACTGGACTTTATCTTCAGGCTCATGATCTCATATTTCAATTGGCTACTTCGGGGTACATACATTCATAGTACTAATAATCCCTTTACTTTAGCATGTAAGCTATGTAACTTTTTTTTGAATTATTTCTTATTTGTTATTCCAGTGTCATACAAGCAGCAGCACGATTTTCCAAAATATTTTAACTTGTGAATAAGGAGAGATTGTGCAGATAACGCGCTGTCTGGGCTTTTTTGAAACTTCAAATATCTTGCTGTTGATATTTTTTTGCTTTTCGTTTATTCCGGCGGTGCTGATCTCTCGTGCCGTGCATGTTCTGCCAAGTAGTAATTCTAAACGTGGTATAGATCTGCTCTGTCGTCAAGTTAGGGGTGCGGCCATTCAGGGATTCGGATCATTTAAGGTATTTCTAGGCGGTAAGGTGCAAAATAGCTACAACAACAATGAATGACAGCTAGCTAGCTACTTCAAAGCACGTTTTTCGTGTTGCACCATTTTTGGCCGGGACGGCTGAATTGTTCTTGTATTCCGAGTATGCTCAGACGTCCATGTTTTATTATCCCGAGGATGTACGTGCTTTCTTTTTCTATTGCATCTGCATGGCTAGCCGTCAATAATTACACGACATGGCTGTACCGTGCCGCAGCTCACTGAGATAACACAGGAGATAAAGGCTGCCAGTGCATTGTAGACCGAAAGATATTGCATGATATTACAGAGTCAAGCACCCATATCAAACCGCCATGCCGCGCCGTGCGCTGTTAATTGTAATCGAATCTGACTGCCAAGATAAATTAGCCGAACTCCAATTATCTATAAGAATGACTGCCCGCAATATCATCTGTCCACTTGAACAATACTGAAAGTCTACTCTCAGGATGACAGGCACTACTCTGAATGAGAAAAATCCTGTTGTATATGAGACTTCTCTCGACCAGAAAGAATCCTTTTACAGAAGGTTCGGACACGTCTTCAACGGAGATGTAAACCATCCAAGTAACCAATCATTTGAATTTGTGTGGAACAAAGCTCTTGAATTAACTACTGAGGAAGCCAATGAAATTGCAACCGAAGCTGTTGATTACCATAGCAATGATCCCAATTTTCCAGAAGACCTGAGGGCCAGGCTGGAGTATGCTTTAAGTGATGAGAAAGTAAGAGATGAAATCGAATTCAAGTCTGATTGCGCGATGATCAGATATTTCTCCCCATATGCTGAGGTGCGCGCTGTTGCAGATCCTTTTGATGATCCAGAGCTGCCAGTTGAAACAATTCGGGTTTATATTATTGCTATTGTTTGGACTATCGTGGGAAGTGGAGTGAACACATTTTTCGAACCACGTCAGCCAGCTATCACAATTTCGACCTCTGTACTTCAGATCCTAACAATGTTCAGCGGTAGGCTCTTGCAATATATCTTGCCTGACTGGGGGTTTGCAATTAAAGGCAAGAGATACAGTCTGAATCCTGGGCCTTGGTCATTCAAAGAGCAAATGCTCGCATCCATCATGATTAGCAGTAGTAACAGCTTCGCCTACGCTTTCTGGAATATTATGGTACAGAAGATATTTTACAAAAATGCCTGGGTGACAGCTGGATATCAGATTTTGTCTGTTCTATCAACTCAGTTTATAGGGTTTTCCTTTGCTGGCCTGATGCGTCGTTTTGTGATCTATCCTACCAAAGCTCTGTGGCCGACTGTCTTTCCAATTATTGCTTTGAATAAGGCTCTGATGGCCGATGACCCCAAGGAACACATCCATGGGTGGACTTGGTCACGATTCAAGTTCTTCTGGATTTTCTTCATCGCCAGCTTCTGCTATTACTGGTTTCCTGGATACCTTTTCGAGGCACTGTCAACATTTGATTGGCTCGTATGGATTAAACCTTACAGTGTCAATATGAATGCCATCACAGGATTTTATGGACTAGGGATCAACCCAATTACTACATTCGACTGGAATTACATCAGTTTCAATGCTCCTCTTTATTACCCATTTTTCACGCAGGCCAATATGTACATCGGTATGACTATTGGAGCAATGGTTATTGCCGGTCTTTTCTACACAAATTACAGATGGTCAGCGTATATTCCAATTAACACGAACCTTCTCTATGCAAACGATGGAACGCCATTCGAAGTCACGGAGGTTCTGAATGATCAAGGGCTATTCGATAATGACAAGTACCAGAAATATTCTCCTCCATACTATTCGGCTGCTAATATGGTTGTATACGGCGCTTTCTTTGCTCTCTATCCGTTTACTTTCATTGAACAATCGCTTACAAACTGGAAAACAATTTTAGGTGCCTTCAGGGACATGTATCACGGGCTGAGGAATTGGAAGCAGTCTAATTACGCTAGTCATAAAGATAGATTCAGCAGACTCATGTCTTCTTATGATGAAGTACCAGATTGGTGGTTTATTGGTGTGCTCCTCATTTCACTAGTACTCGGCATTATTTTTGTTGAGGTGTATCCTACGGATACGCCGGTATGGGGTATATTCTTTGCGCTCGGCATGAACTTTATTTTCTTGATTCCTCTTATTCTGATCTATGCGCTCACTGGATTCAACTTTGGACTCAACGTTCTGGTTGAACTTATCGTAGGTTACGCACTTCCTGGCAATGGGATTGCGCTGATGATCATCAAGACATACGGATATAACATTGATGGTCAGGCAGAGAACTACATCAGCAGCCAGAAAATTGCCCACTACACGGGTGTACCTCCTAGGGCGATTTTCCGAGGTCAACTAATTTGCGGCCTATTTGAAGCGTTCATTTCCGTTGGAATGGCAAATTGGTTGATTTCGAACATTAATGGAATATGCACTGATGCCCAGAGAACCATGGAAAAGTTTACTTGTCCCAATGAAGATACTTACTATTCCGCGTCTGTGATTTGGGGAGTAATTGGTCCTAAACTTGTTTTTCACAGCCTTTATCCCGTACTAAAGTGGTGTTTCCTCATTGGAGCTCTGCTTGCACCTCCATTGTGGTACATAAAGACGAAATTCCCTCGACACTTGAAATACTTCCAGCCAGTTATTGTCATCGGTGGGTTCCTGAACTTTGCGCCCTATAGTCTTGCTTTCCTCACTCCCTCTCTGTATGCAAGCTTTGCATTCATGGTATACATCCGACGAAGATATCTTGCCTGGTGGGAAAAGTACAATTATGTACTTACATCGGCTCTTACTGCTGGTCTAGCTTTCAGCGCCATTATCATCTTCTTTGCAGTTGAATATAACCCAAAGACTGTCGACTGGTGGGGAACTGATGGAATGTACGATAACATTGACTTTGGGACCGATGGAGCTGTACTTTTACCGATTCCATCATCAGGCTATTTTGGATTCCCTCCTGGCCAATACCCAACTCACTGATGATAGCGCTAATAATAATAGTATGTAACTCACTAAATAGCCATATGAGATAACCAACCAATGTCTTCACTTTTGTCGGCTCTTGGTCTGCTCCATATATCTTACAGTAGGAGCAATTTTACAGGCAAAAACGATTTTAATTACGAAGAATGTAAGAATAACAGATACGAACGGACCACTTGTTAGAGCTATATCGAATATACTGCTCCTCTCAACAATAACTAAAAAACACATCTGTTACTCCAATTCTATATAAATTGAATTGCACGGTCCATGACCTAGATCGCTGACATGAAAAGGTTATATTTCGTTAGCATATGTTGATATTCCACCGTGCATGACTGCAGCCGAAGGCTGGCATAGAATATATATGCATGACTGTTCGAGACAAGGACCCTTGGTAACATTGCATATATCAAGCTTAGTAATACCAACTCTCGCCTGAAATGTTAATTTCCCTGTGAACATCAAATGGTAATCTTATGGTTGGCCCAACGTATGAGGAGCAGAGGAATTCCAAAAGGAAAGAACCCAATCGCCGTCTCCCTCGCGAGGAGAGGCTACGACAAATGAGAATCGCGCAGGCGGCACTCCGAGATCAACGGAAGAAGGTAGTGGATGATCTGACGAGAAGAAATCTTGAACTTCAGAACGAAATAGCAACGCTCAAATCTCAACTAGTATCATCACCTATGCTGGAGACCAATAGCGCGAACTCGTCAGATGGATTGCTTTATTTCGATAGCGGTTCAGTTTCCCCTGTACTGTTGTCAGATTTACCACCTGTAATGGCAAATGATGCACTCAATAGTAGGGCTCATCAGGCTGTATTTTATCCGAAGGATAGCCCAAAGCAATCGTCCATCAGGACTCTCATAGACCGTCATAGGGTAGGACACACTGCAGCGAAGCTCACTCTTAATTGCATGTCAAGATACATGCGACAGAATAACATAATGTTGCTGGGCCAAACAGTTTTTAGATTTACACCGGTGTCAGCGATTTATGATTACTTGGAGGGATTCCGGCAATTTATAGACTACGGTATTGTGAGTTCAAGCTTTGTGACGGATGATCCTTTGAACATCCCTAAGGGAGTTTTAAGTCTTCCAGAGATTTTGAAGTACATTGATGATTTTGTACCTCTGGAGATAACTGATTTCCCGCTGCTGTGCATGATGATTGCGCGTAATATGTTTGCGACGTCATGGGGGCCTTGCATTTTCATAGACGATTTGAGCCAGGCGGTCACTGCAGCGTTAAGGTCGACGGGGACCTTCACGGTGACATGTCTACAAGATGAAGTCATGACATATCAAGAGGCGTTAGAATCAGAATCTACATAATACTGTATCGACTTTATATCCACTGAGTGGGACTTCCAAAGTGAGATAAGAATGCTCCAGTGAGACGTGGACCGGCAAATTCCACCAGCTTTATGATATACTCGGCGGATTCGTCTGCAGAGATAGGGCCTTCATAGTCTGGAACAGCTTTACGGCCTATCGCGGTGAGTTGTTCATACATTTGGTCGGCTTCAGGACCAAATGATGTACGTACAACTCCAGGTGACACTGCCAGCACAGTGAACTTCTCAGGCTTTAGCGCAGCAGCAAACTTTCCAACAGCAACGTTCAGCGCACCCTTTGACATAGAATATGGAACAATGTTGGCCCATTCCGATGCAACCATCAGGGGGGTGTCAGTAACTCCTGAGCTTATTGCAATAATCTTTTTGCTGACTCCATTCCTCAGGAGAGGAAGGAATGCGTTGATAAGCGTGATTTGATCCAGAACGTTGATTTGGAGGCTAGCAATCGACTCCTTTTCGAAGTTTTCAGTGGCATCTGCAATGGCAGTGATTGGCAAATAAGACACCTGAGCTTCAGAGACATATGCGGCATTGGCAATGAGCACGTCGAGCTTATTGTCTGCGAGCTTTGCAACGCTTTCAGCCGCTGCTAAGACTTGGGCCTTTTCGGTGACATCTGCTTGGATGATATGGACATTCTTCCTGCCAAGATTCTTCAGATTGTCAGATGTATTAACGTTCCGGACGAGAGCATAAACGGTATTGTCTGTTTTCTCAGACAGCTGCTTGGTCAGAGCAAATCCAATTCCTCTAGCGGCACCAGTAATCACGTATGAAGACATTCGATAGTTTGTATTTGTTGAGTTGCTTTTAAAATATGGATAAGCACTAAGCCATAGAAGAAAACAGGTATATTTATAGGTTCAGAGACTGAAGCTTGATCATTTATGCTCATTAATAATGCAGACGATCATCTGGTTGCAGGTGAAGCACCAACGGGGTCAGATTTCCTTTCTGGGAAGTACTGGATCAGTAGCAGGACAGTGGTGATTCACCACATGCATTATCACGGCTGCATAATGGATTCAGCTCAAAAAAAAATGACTTCACTAGGTTTATTCATATTACTAATTGCTGGATCATTACAAATCAGAAAATGTGTTTGCCATTATTAGCAAAGGCCTTATGAATTGTTGAGACCACTAAACGCACATATGTTCTGGACGACTCAAGCACCCCGTCGTAGTGCATAAACCCGTGGATCTCATGAGCAAAATGATGGTTGTACACGTCATTACCAGCGTCCTTTAATAATTTGGCATACATACGGCCTTCATCTCGTAGAACATCATACTCTGATGTCAGGACTAATGCTGGAGCCAGACTTGTCAGGTTGGGGTTCTTGATGGGTGAGAGAGTCAAATTGAATTCCAACTCTGGGGGTCGAATTTCGCCTAGAAAGTGCTTGAAAAAGAATTGCATTCTCGCCAAGCAGAGTCCGGGAACATAAGCGTTCTCGATCCAGCTAGGATATGGATTGTTATCAATTACCGTGGAATAGTCTGGAATAAGATTCGTCGAGTCCATCACTGGCACTGCAAGCACTTGAAGGCAGAGCTTGATTCCTTCGTCTCTGCATCGCTGTGCAAGTACAGCAGAAATGTGACCACCCGCCGAAATACCCCCGAGAGCTATTTTTGACGTATCCGCTCCAAACTTGCTGCCATTGGCTACCACATACTTCAGTGCAGTCCACGAGTCCTCCACTGGAATAGGAAATGGAAATTCAGGAGCCATGCGGTAGTCGACGTCGAAGACAATACAGCGAACGTCGTTACAGACGTGCCTGCAAAATGAGACATCACTATCCAACCCGCCAAATGTCCATCCACCACCATGGAAGTTCAAATAAGCGGGAAGAGGGTCTGACTTGCCTATCTCAAAGTGCTTAGGCGAATACACTCGAACGGTGATTTCTCCGTCATCGACAGGAATTTTGATATCCTGCTCGTTGCCTACATGTGGGCCCTCAGTGATACCGAACACAATATTGTATTTTGAAAAGTTCTTCTTCGCTTCTGTGACAGGCAATTGATGGGTGTGCAGGCGACCCACCTGGTACTTGTTGTAAAACTTCACGAACTCAGGGTCCAGCCCCTCCAGATATTGCGGAGGAATTGTATTCAGCAGTGGGATTTCAGTAGCCGGCAGCCCTTCACCAAAGCTGATGTGAAGATTGCTGTTTATATAAGACGACATTATAGTTTCAATCAAACTGGCGACAGGTTGTATTGTCTATTTGGCTGATTTATATAGATTGCAGAGTAAAAAGATCACCCCGTCGGGCTAAATCACTGATATGGTAATCCCCCGCTCGTGAGGCTACTTTATCAGCCACAGATCCGACATATCAGCGATACCAGTTCATAGTCCCGCAGCCATATATGTCGCGAATACTAACTTTTGAGAAAATGGAACTAAGGAACTAATCAAAAGCTTCCACAGCCATTTCAAATATTAGGCGAGGAATATCTGACTTGTTTATGATTCAAAAAAACCAATAGTGAGCACCTCAGACTGTCAAAACTTGATTAGGGTTAGCACCCACGTAATCTCTTGGCTAATTCCGGGGTGGTATTTCATAGATTACTATGCTGGTTGATGGTTACATCGTATAAATCATTTAACATTCTGATTAGTATAGAGCCAAAATGTGTTCTAATTGTTAATTTCTTATAGATCGTTTTGAGCTTCGCGTGAGAAATACCACAGCTCCGCCAGCATGAACCAAGACATATAAGCATAGCTTAGAATGCCTTAGAAAGGTGTTCATAGAAGCCCTTTCCTTGAAGTCTAGCAACGGTAAGCTCCAGCTCACTAGGCTGCCTGTCACCATGGCCTGCAAGCGTACCTGCACCCCACAACGAGCCTCCGTGGGGTTCCGAGATGTTGGAAAGCTGAGCAAACGTGTACTTCCCTCCGAGAGGTACAAAAATGATACCATGATGAGCTAGGACAGACAGAGAGCTGGCTATTGTATTTTCTTGGCCACCTCCTGGAGATCCGGTTGAAACGAAGACACCTGCATATTTGCCATACAGGGCACCAGACTGCCACAGGGCACCAGTTGCATCCCAGAACGTCTTCCACTGGGCAGGCATAGTTCCGAATCTTGTAGGAATACCCAACAGGAATCCGTCATACTTGGTCAGCTCGTCAACCGTGATCACAGGATCATCGGACTTAGGAGGCGCCTTCAACAACTGAAGGATATTTTCGGGTAGAGTCTCCTGTATCTGATAGAGATCTGCAGTTCCTCCTGCCTGGACAACCCCGTCAACTACGGCCTTAGCCATAGTTCGGATGTGTCCATATGTAGAATAGTAGATTACTGCAATTTTGGGCGCCATTTTTTGTGATGGCATAGAGGAGCGTTCCGCATATTTTATAATTGGTTGGGCCACTCTAAACAGTTGCCGCGGGGTCAATTGTATTTGTCAGATACCTATCACTAATCATGACGAACTTGTTATTAATTTGCGTCCCACTGTCTACGGGCCCCCTCGCGAAACTCTCGTATCTACAGATCGATATCATTGTAGCGCATAAATCGTCGTGCATATGCAAGGTCTGAACCGTTCCTGGTGAGTCGGGATGCCGATAGTTGACTTTTGTAATCAGGAGAGCAATTTTGGGACAGGTTTGAAGCAGTTCCGTCCATTTTGGGTGAATTATTACCAATGAAGCAAGAAAAGTGGCTGATTTGGAAAGATTTAGTAATTATTTTGTAAGGAAATGAATAGCTTTACATGTGGTGATTGCAGAGTATGACTTCTCACTGACAGCTCGACTAAGTGCGACTTAGTCTATTGCGACAGGACGCCAAAAGTCCTTCACTCTAATGTCCTTCCAGATAATCACGAAGAACAGTTCTACCACTAGAAAAGAAGTCGCTGCGATGACCATTTTCTTCTGGGTGTCTCCGTAGGCCCGAATTATTGCATCTCTCACTGGAGATCCCACAGGATAGGACAGTTGAGTGACCAGAGACTCATATATGGTAGCTAGCTGAGATTGTGCATCAGAAGGAAGATATTTGGCCAATGCATTTGGGAGGGTATTTGTCCAAATCGCACCTGACACGGAAGCTCCAATGCCTCCTCCGACTGAAGTAAACAGCGACTGCAGAGCCAAAACAACGGCAACATTCTTATGTTTGGATGCAGACATTATGGCCAACTGCTGGCATATGACTACTGTTCCACCTGCGAAAGCAATGAATATTTGACACATGACGACAAAGCCAATATTCTGGCCCGGCTGACGAAAATGGATCATCAGAGCAGTCCCGAGAATTGTCAATGGCACTCCGAAATACATTGCAAGCCACTTGAATCTTCCGGTTGCCTTGATCAAAAGCCCTACTACGATGCCCCAAAAGCAGGAACCAATGCTGTAGATGTTACTGATGTAGCCGGCCTGTGAAATAGACTGATTGTTGACAACTTGGAGGTAGGAGGAGAAATAGGCATCCCAGCAGTAGAAGCTGATCCACGACACACCAGCAACCATACAAGACCCGAATACCGTACGATCAAAAAGCAGCTCAAAGGGAAGAAAAGACTTCTTGGCAAGCCACTTTTCATAGACCACGAAACTGACGAGAGATACACAACCAACGATTATCATAACAATAACTGTCGCTGAGCGCCACTTGTCTGCCACTGAACCCGCCAGTGAAAAGGGAAGCAGGACCAACGAGAATCCTGCGCAGAGGAGAAATACTCCGATTAAGTCGAGCTCTATGATATAGAACCAAATGGATTCTACAACCGATCTTTCTCTGACTCTTTTGGGAATTAATCCTGCTTCCTTGGCTTTTCGACGATTATACAGGAATATTATGAGGAAAGGCGCACATATGAATGGAGTTATGATTGCAAAGGCACCAAACGCCCAGCGAAAGCTGCTGTGCTTATAGAACTGCTCGGCGGCGGCTGGTCCTGCGAAAGTGGTGGCAATATAAGGGCTAGTTGAAAATGCAAACATGAGTCCTCGGTTCTTGAGCTGAGAGGTGTCTGCAATGAAAATATCAAGAACATAGGATATACCGTCCATTCCAACCCAGTAGAAAACCTGTGCTGCTGCATATGTTTGAACATTCCTACAAGCAGCCATCATTACAAGGCCAATAACGGTACAGAACACCATAAGAACAAATCCATAAGCTCTGCCCATGCTATCCATCAGCCTGGCAACTGGCAGTTTGATGACACCTGCACAGATAGTCGAAACAATACCAGTTGTTGCAACAAGGGAATGTTCATCAAATGCACTAGTAACATAAGCTGTCAAGTTATTGGAAATTTGCTGTTGGAGCGAATTGACAAAAAAAATGAGAAATATCATTGCGTAGGCGAGAACCAACGTCTTTTTCGTCCACACGCTGTTGGTAGCTTCTACTTCTCTCACTCCGTACTCCGCGGTATCGACGGGAACATCAAAGTTTTTCTCCTCATTGACAACTTCTGCTACCTCGGAAATGTCGATTTTCTCGTGGAATCGCTCGAAGAGCTTTTGAAGTTGTGCTCTAGGCATTATCGAGTAGTGCTAGTCGACTGTAGAGATAACAGGAAGGTTTCGATTTATATTGGAATGGGAGAACGTCGATCTCTCAAAGTAGTTTTTTTTTCTTATTTCTCTGTTGATCGTTAGTCATGGCACAGCTCACAGCCTACGTACCGCATATAGCTTACTTGGTCGATTTTTCAAGTGTTAGAGAGGCTGTCCAAGATATATATTTCGCAATTGGAAAATAGCCGTCTATCAACGTCGAGTACAAGTCAAATCACAATGCCACAACTAGTTTGGTGCTCAATGAAGACTCAGAATAACTGCTTATAGGTTTCCAAGAAGGTTTTTAAAATTTGTCGCCGCCGAGAGTTTGGTGTCTTGGCGATCACCGCTACTTACAGTAACATTACCTATTTTGGACAGAGTGGCTAAATTATCAGATCATCGGAGATGCTGCACAATTATCAGATAATCTCTCATGTAAAAAGTCGTTCTGAACTGCTGATTTGTATCACTGGCTTGTATGAAAATCTCCAAATAGAATGCCACAGATGTATGTAAGGTGGGGCAGGAAGAACTGCCTATAACGAGATGGAATGTAATACGTTAGCGGTCTAGGAGCAGTCATTTGCTTTCATAGATGCCTCCAAGCAGTAGTCCGGCTCTTCCGAATTGGCGGAGGAAACCGGTACCCTCAAACCAGCTACGAGCCGCGAGCCCACGAACGGAAGGAGGATCTTGCCGAGCAGAGTACTATATTCAGGACGAAGAAATTGCGCACCATGCATGACGGGGTGGGAGTGGGCCGCCACACAGTAAAATATAGCACGGAAATCACGTTGGCAGTGAGTATTCATTTCCTTCCAATCGTGATTTCAAGTTGCGCGATAATCGTTCTTCGATACGGTTTGTTTAATGCCATAAGTTGAAATTATTATTACGCTTGCTAAATGAGATACCCAAATAGCCTACTTCTAGGCTGTGAGGCTACATACATGTCTTGGCATGATGATCCCTTGCGCATTAAAACATTTTTGATACACTGATCTTAACTAGACTACGAACGAAGGTCGACGTGTTACTATTTTCTTGGCTAGCTTTTATAAAGACAGCAGCAAATCATGGGTTGTAGAGAGCTTCAATCTCATGGATTTTATACTTAACCCCGATTGTAGGCCTATAAGCGAGTCGGCGGAAGAGTTAGCTACAGCAGATGCACTCGCTCATTTCACAACTACTCTACTCGGCATATATTCTAATACCGTGTTGAGAAAAGTGTTGGTTCTTTTCCTTTCTTTAATAATTGAGGCTAAGTTACACAGGACAGTGTTCATAGGCAACTAGGGCTGATGATGCATGTGGCCGTAATCAGTAGTGCCAGGCTGATCGCAATGAGGCTTATTAAAACGAGAGATGCCCGGCATCTGCGGATGCTAGGATCTTGCCTTTGTAACGTTCACCGAGTTGCAGTGGTCTGTTATTGTCCAGCTTTGTGAGCGACGGTTCTTATTGTTATTCCACATTGATATGCTGAGCCACAAGAATATGTAGGGGTATTATATTTTAGGAGGGACTGCTGGTTGATTGTTGGTTACGAAGTATAGACGTCTATTCGGGTAGTGATGAATGGATTGTATCAAGTTGGAATACCGCACTCAGAATACCAAGTATTCCCCCCTTCCCCAATGTTAACAATAGAGATACGGAGATGTTGTGAGTCGTTGATATATCACAATAATCAAGCAGGGACCTTTCCGCTTTTCTCCTTAAGATATCAATACTACAAGTCGTATAATCAAGTTTACCAAGTATTCCAATTTTTGTATACCAAGAGCCTAATATACATATCCAATGGCGTCGCCGTCGGAGCTTGATACTGAAGAGCGTTTTTCAATTGTCGCGTTAAGCATCCAGTGTGTTAGACGATCGTTTCGCTTCTGTGAGCAGACCACGACTTGGTACAGCCATTTTCAAAAATGCCCGTTAATAAATATGTTGTGATAGGTGTCCAAATACGGTGAATTGGATTGACAAAGCCAAATTACGAAGGAAGGATTGGTCGAGATTCGAAAGAGCAGCTTCGACATGTCCACAAGCACAAGCAATCGAAAAAAGTGTCAAATCAGACCTGAGCTGCTGCATTTCCAAAACCGGGTTCCCTCGGTATCTTGAAAGTGATACAATGGAATACAACTCTCGAAAGTCATTTTTTTTCTCCTCTAGACGGGGTTCCCAACCACGAGTTGTTGGACATGCTATATTTTCATGGCCTTTTTTTTGTCGGAGCCGAAGAGGATGATTGGCTTCTTCTCACTTTGCAAATATTATCGTTTTCAGAGTGCTGGGCCAGCCATACAGCTCAGTCTAGGGTCTCTGACATGAGAAGCATGGTCCTTTGCTTTGGTGATGCAGGTCCATTAAACGCTGGTGGAATGTTTCGCTATGCGCGGTCCTCAACCAATGGGGATGTGCTCCCAATACTTGTCGCCTTTGGAAGGGTGCTGCTTCAGCACAGACAGCTGGGGAATACCGCAGAAACCGCCCACACCTGCGACTCGAGTCCGAGGCAGCGGCTCGGGTCCACCAGACACCGCTGGCTCTACAATGATGTCGCCAGGCTGCTCGAGGCGTCGCGGATTGCTGTGAGGCATGCCTGTTAGCCTGTTGAGAATGTCGTGTGGAATCGAGTACAGACGCTCGACCCGGCGTGACAGCCACAGCCACCGGAACGTTGATGAGCTGTAGGCGACCCGGACGTACGGGTTCATGTAGAAACCCGCCTCCGAGCCAGTGGCAGCGGCTAGGTCGGCATTGACGAGACAGCACTCGGAGGCCTCCCAGCTGGTGGAGTTTTCGGACCGGAACCGCACGTAGGGCCCGCTCTCGAGGCCGCTCGTTCCCTGGAACCACTTGGCATCGTAGGCCACCATGCCTCCCCAGCAGCTCTTGACGCGCACCGCGTCGGTGCCGTTGAGGACGTCGCGCCTGCTGACGGCAGATCCGGTGTTGGTGAACCACGGGAAGAAGGGCAGGCCCATGCTGCGGCCCTCAGCGTCGCGGGTCGCGTAGGTGTCGTAGAACTTGGCGGGGTTGATGAAGTCGACAGCACATGCTGCCGTGTACTGGGGGATGCCCTCGACCAAGTGGGTCGCGAACAGCAGGCGCAGCGCGTCTTGGGGGTCGAACACCACGTCGTTGAGAAACAGGATGCGGTCGAACGGTGGCAGGTGGTCAAGCGGGTCGAGCGCCTTGTTGCGAACTGCCGCCAAGTACGAGATGCGGGTGATGCGCGTGTTGCCGTCGTTGTCGACTACTGTGACTAGCGAGCGCATGTCGACGGGGTCGTTGTGCTCTGCGACGACGGCGTGGTCGCAGGGCAGCCTGTGCCGGAGGCTGTCGAGAGCCGACTCGGAGCCCCCGTACACGCTTACAAACACATTGGGCCCCAGAATTTCTGCCAGGCGCACAACTGCGTCGCCCCAGTCGCCCTGAATAAGGTCGTCGTCGACGATGTTGGCGGCCACAAAGACCCGTTCGTCGCGCACTGCGAAGGGGGGCGGGCTCGAGTATGACGGGAATAGCAAAGCCGTGAGTAGCACCAGTGCCAGCACCAGCGATATCACCACCACCACTGCGGTTGCCGCGACAGTCGTGAAGGTACGACAGTATGAGTAGGGCCTCCGTTGGACTGTTGGTAGGCCAGCATGCAGTTGACGCCCTTGGAATTTGAAGGCTGGTGACCCCTGAAAGGCATGGCTGCCATGCGCAAAGCCGTCGTCGTCGTGGTCGCCATAGTAGTCTCGATGCATGTGCTCATTGTGTCTGGCGTGAATTCGTTCATCATGATGATCTGCCCATTCCTTGTCGTGTCGAGCTACCTGAACGTAGCGCTGCTGGAACAGCGTGGCTAGCATCGTGGCTGGTAGCCGACGGACAGTGCTGAACGACATGTTGGCCATTTTTTGTGAGTATCGAAACCAGACAGAGTACGGTGGCCCTGCTGGATGAGTAACGGGAGTGGTTGCAACAGATGCTTTAGCAGGAGCTACCGCAGTTGCGACCTTCAGACCAAGTTGAGCCAAGTTTTATTAGGTTGTCAGATTTCAGCTTATCAGAGCAGATTTCGGTTAGGAGATAGTGAGATTTAGCAGCACGGGGCAGATGCAACAGCCAAAACAGAATATGTCGCCGAGCTCGGTGAGAGTCAATAGATTGCGGTCGATAAATGCAGCAGGTGGATGCAGATGAACCAGATATAAATCAGATCTAACAGGTCAAGCAAATTGCACTGGTACAGACGATTCAGCAGGTTTCGGTAGCGTCAAGTCAAGCATGTGCCAGTTGCTGCGCTATATAGCAGGTACCACCCCCTGGGACTGCTACAGACCTAAATTGCGCCCCGCCTACGGCTGTGCCCACGGCTGTGCACTGTATGTGGGGGGAATGGATGATGCGAGGCGTGTTTTTTTGGCAGGTGGACAGGCTGTTTTTGGCTGCCATTAATCGCGCACCGGCAACTTGCTGGCTGTTCTTGCAGCAGCAGTCGCTGACTGCGGGGTCCGAATTACGGGTGCCACTGTCTGCTGTGGGGAAACGCAGACTGGTACTGGCTTCCTTGACTGCCAATTGAGCTACAGGGAGCCATCTGGAAAGCGCCGGAGGCAGCAGCCATAGTGTTTGCAGTAACCCCCAGATTGTACCGGCGGTTTGGCAGTTTCAAGCGTGGCATGCGCGGCGGCGCGACGTTGCAACAGATATGCGGCAGAAAATGCTGGGAAAAAGAACTGCCATAGAAAATAGAAAAAAGGACTGCCCTAACAAAACGACCACTCGAGTTCCTGTCACCTACAAAAGCCGATATGGCAGGTGCATACCTTCCAAGCGTAGTGCCATGGATTGGGCAAGCGGGCTGCTATTTTTGAACTGATGTCATGTCATTCGCAGCTCCTAATTGCGCTGCGGTGAGCCTCAACACTGCCTTCATGACATCACTGTGTCACAAGCGGCCGTCGACGCAGCCGTGCGGTGTGGCACGCATGCAGAGATGGACACTAAGGGCAAACCAGCTGGGTGCAGCTGCCGGACAAGAATGAGGAGAAGGCGTGCAGATAATGACGAGATGGTGAAAACGAGGCGGTCGCATGTGGTTGTGTCGGCAAGACAAATGTCATGGCACAACATCATGTAGATCTAGAAACAATGAGCTGATGGCGTACAATGTGGCGTCCAGCAGATTAGGTGCCTTATAGAGTAGGATGCGGCTGGGGGAAATCTGTGAATGCATCATGACCTTAATCGGCAAGGGCTGTGGTTTTATGCATCCGCGATCGCATCCGTGAATGCTTGCCTGAACTCAGCTGCAGCGCCTGGGACGGGACGGAATGCGCGACTGGATTGCACAGTTGGCGTGTCTGAGCGCTGACGCACGTCCGTCACGCGTGCGGAGGCTGCAATTGGTGTACGAGTCGATCAGTGTAGGCGGTGCCAGCGAACATGTGAAACTGCGCCAACTCGGATATTAGGGTTTCCGCTGATGAAAATACAACTATACGCGAATGAATAAATGAGCATGGTCGGCCTGGACGACAGTATCGAATTGAAAAATAGAATCTTAACAAGTCGGATCTTGAAGCGATTGTCTGAAACAGATTCTACTTCGGTCGTTCACGGCGTAATTTTTGATTTGTTTACGAAAGATCGTAGAGGAACGTTGCCATTGAAGGGCTAGTTATTCTAAGGGATAGATAGAAGGAAACACACACAATATTGCTCTGTGAGAAAAGTTAAAAAAATCGGATTGTTGATATCTATGAAATGGTAGCCGGCTAAGGACGACCGAAGCATCGAGCCTGGCGTAAATGAGAGTGATGAAAGTCAGAATACAAAATGGGAGAGGAAACGGATTATCAGTAAGTCACGGCGTATCCGGTAAAATAGGTCGGTGTAGTGCTCCAGGTCACGGCGCCGTTGTCCGCCACTGCGATGTAGTAGCGTGGCGACGGATTTGCCACCCAGCTCACAGAAATGACCTCGATGGTGTATCCGAGTTGTGTGGCATTGTAATCCACGACAAAGATCTGAGATTGCCTAGTGCCTAGTAGAGGAACTGTGTACGCACCTGTAAAGAGTTCACTGGAATTGACCGCCGACAGCTGCGAGGCACTAGCCAGAAGAGGCTGGGTCGGGTTGGTCCAGTACAGCGACGTGTTCGAGGCGCAGTTAACGGTGAAAGCGTTGATGTAAAAGCCCTGGTCTTCTGCCAGCGCAAATCCTTGGGTGGTTGTCAGATTGTCGAAGCTAGCAACAGTGGCTCCCAGCGTGTTGTTGGGCATTGTCGTCAGCGCCTTGCCACTTTTTTGGTCAACAAACATTGTCCATCGTCCTTCGGTAGGTTTGCCCACCATCTGCCGGTACCCAGTCTCCACCTGGAGCGCCTGTTCAGCTGTCTGGTTGCCATATGGGACTGGCGATTCGGCCTCGTCGTACTCATTCAGGCACTCGATAGTACCAATATAGTTGCCTGCGTAGTTGATAATGGGCACCTCGGCGTCAGTGATGTTGAACGTAGTGTAGTTGGGGTTGGCGAAGTCAAACGCGTTTGTGAGGTCTGACATGACCTCTCGCCGCCACGGCGACATCTCCTGGGATGTAATGTTCTTACCCTTTGCAAGCTGCCATTGCTCAAGGAACAGAATCTGCGAATTGTGGTCGGCTGCCTCTACAAACACTTTTCCTCCTGTCGTCCACGGTGACACAATCATTAACGGCACTCGGGGGCCCGGTCCAGAAGGCACATAGTGAGTGATGTTTTCGGGGTCCCATAGCCATTCGCCGGCTGTTCCATTGTTGGATGTGTAGGGAACAACATGGTCTCCCCATCCGCCAGATTCGTCGTAAGACATAATCAGAACCGTGCTATTATAAATGGGTGAGTTGACAACTGCATTGACTATCTCCTGCGACAGCCATGACCCGTCCTTGGGCATCCATGGTGGATGTTCACTCAGTTCCATGGGTCCCATCACATACGATACTGCTGGAAGAGTGCCAGCAGCTAGATCGTCAAAAAGTTTTTGCATTCCCTGGAAATTGAGTGCCTTCTGCGAAAGCGGGCTGTTTGCAGGTGCCGAGCGGTACGCTTCAAAGTGCACGAAGGGGTTGTCTCCAAAGTTATCGACATCCTGGTAGGCATACCACGAGATGTTTGCATCCTCTAGGTACTCGGGTGTAGTTTTCCATTTAAGCGGGAAACAATTCATACCCGGCTGCTCACATCCAGGAGTACCCCAATTTTCAATGTATACACCACCGTCATCTGGCGCCACATTTCCTCCCGGCACGTTAATGGAACCGGACACCCATGTTGCTCGGTTGGGCCAGGTTGGTCCGATAACAGACTGCATATACATATCTCCGATGGTAAAGGCATCGGCGATAGAGTAGTATGCAGGAATCTCTTTTCGGGTTATATGACCCCACGAATAAGGAGTGTTTTCCGTCACCCATTGGTTATACAGTCCATCGTTCCACGCTTGGTGGTTGGGAGTCCAGTCATTGGACCCACCCATCATACACTGGCTCGAGTTTGCATACTGGGGATCCTCTGCTATGTACCAGGGAAGCAGGTATGACCCGTTCGACGGGTTTGTTATTGGCTGGTAATAGGTTGACTTATTCCCTTTTGAGAGCTCTGTAGGGTCCTGGAACCCTCGGACGCCATACATTGTGCCATAGTAATGGTCGAAGGCCCGGTTCTCTTGCATGTAAAGGATGACATGCTCAATGGTTTCCAGACTGTCTGCCAGTGCTCCTGCAGAGTACAGGGCAAGCGCAGCTAAAGCTATCAGAGTCATCTTGTAGTGTTACAAATGCAATTGATCGTTGTCACTCTACTGATATTTATAGTTCGGGATTCTGTTTTTTCCGTCCAATCCGTCCAACTCGATCGACCTGTTTCCGGTCGACAGAAGCTGGCGATCAATGGGTAACCGGTTATAAAGCTTATAATTTCTCAAACACGTGTTGCATAGAAGCGAGTCTGACAGCGACTTTATTTCATTTTTATTGCATTTCTTTTTCTTCTATCGGCGTTAAGCTCCAGTAGTGCACTACATCTCAACCAGCCGGCGAAGAAACTGGCATTTTTTCACCTCCAGGCCACCAGACTTATTTCTATTTCCTTTAGATCATCCCTGGGCTAGATGCTCTGACATTTTATATGTCATCCTCACGATTGGAGCCGTTTTAGTTTATCGCAACTTCTGAGCAACTGTAACTGTTCTAGTCGGGCTAGAGCTGAGGCATGCAAGTATGCATTATATCCGAATTCAGCTGCATTTTCCTGCAAACAAATCGGTTCCTGACACGTGCATTAGCTGCCACTTCTAGATTGGGCTACCCTATCGGAGTAACTCCGCGCGTTCTACCCACCCAAAACTCTACCATACACCGAGTATATCTGAATATGTGGGTGGCTTGATTAGTTGATTTGCCAGCACTATTTTATTTTTTATTTTTATTGGTTTTTAGTGGTTTCTCTATTGCCTGAGGCAGTGTTCGCTCATTTCTTTCCTGACCAACGACAGAGAAGGTAACATAATGAAGTACAGGAGGCTGTTGTTAGCAGCTGTTGTTGTACTCTGTAAGTATTGTCATTCAAATGGCAGTTCCTAATGGTAGTTACCACTGTGTACTTCGCTGTGTCTTATGTACATAGAGCGAAGCCTATTGTGGTTACCTCAGACCCCCATTCAACTTGCAGAGAGTACTTTTGGGAGGTAATGGAAGAATCTAGAGCCGTAGATGGCGTGGAAAAGTTGATGAAAGTGGTAAATGGACAATTTCCCGGCCCAACAATTTATGCTCAAAAAGGAGACCGCGTGGTTGTCAATGTGAAAAATTCCCTTCCAGATGAGGAAACGACAATTCATTGGCACGGGCTCCATCAAATAGGTTCCAATGCCATGGATGGAACTCATGGCGTCACTCAATGCGGCATTCCTGTAGGCGGAAATTTTACCTACGAGTTTGAGCTAACTCAATCTGGTACTTTCTGGTGGCATTCGCATTTCGGTACACAGCGGGCTGATGGCCTCTCTGGTGCGTTTGTGGTTACCGATGCTATGGGTGATGCATTCCAGGAAAACAAGGACTATGACGAGGAAATAGTGATATTGCTTCATGATCACTATCACAAGTCATCTCGTGCAAATTTGGAGTACTATTTATCACTCCAGAGCAGTGGGATGGAGCCCGTCCCCGATAATGGCCTCATAAATGGGAACCATGTGTTTGACTGCAGCAGACTGCACAGAAACAGTGCTTTAGTCTGTACTGATGGCGTAGGCAAATATTCAGAATTCATTTTTGAACAAGACAAGACCTACAGGTTGCGAATTATAAATGCTGCTGTGTTTGCTAATTTCGAGTTTTCAATTGATGAGCACGAGCTCAGTGTCATAGAGGCTGACTCAACGGAGATCCAACCAATCACCGCTCATTACTTACCAATCGCACCAGGTCAGAGATATTCTGTGATAGTGAAAGCAAATTCTTCAAGTGATTCCGTTTTTTTGAGGGCTCATATGAATGAACTGTGTTTTAACTATCCGAATCCTGTTCTAGACACAGAGATCAAAGCAGTTATTAATTACAAAAGGCCCGTAACTGGAATAAAGATTGATCTGAGAAGCTTGGTTAGGCGCATTAAGTCTTCTGTTACGGGACACCCGATGCTTCCAACAAGCACACCTTGGTCAGATGTTTTGGAACCCAACAGATGCCTAGATCTTGATGCGTCTCTTCTGGTTCCTGTCAAGTCAATTGATGCACCCGAACCAGACGTACGTCTAGTCATCTATCCTCGAATACTAAAGCTCACTCAAGCAAAGCTTTTGGCATATTCATTTTTTAATAGAACCAGCTGGAAACCAGTGCCAGGTGCACCTAATCTGCACGTGGAGTTGGGATTGATTAATGTCACTGATCTGGTCGATGTCACACCGATATCTAGGCGTCCTAGTACAGTCAAGTGGGGTGGCGATCAACTGGTTACTGAAATAAATTATGGGGAAATCGTAGAGCTAGTGATCCAGAATACGGACGAGGATACACACCCTTTTCATCTGGTAAGACAACTGATGACGTCACAATTCTAACGAGAGCACGGGCACGATTTCTGGATCGTTGACAGCCACGCTTCAAAGCCAGGAGAAGGAATGGGGCTGTGGACGCCATCTGATATTGAAAAATATAATACGAAAAATCCAATACGTCGGGATACTCTCAGTGTACCCAGAATGGGACATGCAGTAATTCGATGGAGAGCTGATAACCCTGGTAAGATTTGTAAGTTTTTCTAAGAAGCTGACAACTAGGTATATGGGCCTTTCATTGTCATGTTCTGTGGCACTTGGCCACTGGTATGATGATGCAGTTTAGTGAAGGCATGGACCATTTTGAAGAGATAATAGATGATAATATGTTAGAACACGTGAGTATCACCCATGGCAATTTTTGGCCGAACCTGCTAAGACAGTGCATGGTGGAGGGCATTAGAAAAGCATAGAATGGTCTTATTCACTAGCAAAAAGAATTGTCTAATGGCTCGATTTTTGAGCAAATTTGTGATATAGAGTTGCGCTTCGCCGACGAAGCTTCTTGCCGTAGATTAGCATAGGAATAGATGATAACCAGAAAATAATCGCCAAGAACCCCAGAATTATAAATGTGTTTTGGTAACCATCTGTGGCAATCCAAGGGGTAATCGCATACGCGAAGGCAAATCCTCCGATAATGTTCCTAATCAAAATGACCGTAACCATGCTATCACCGCCCACGCGTGGATAGCAGTCCATGGCGTAAGTGTAAGGTATAGATGCACCGATAGTAGTTCCGACTGTTGAAAACGCATATCCAAATGCGATTCCAACCCACGATATTTGGTGAGCAGCACCTATACCATAGAGCCACAATCCAAGCGGTGTGAATATTAGTGCAACCAAGCCAGTATAAAGCCGGAATTCCGGTTCTCGTACTCCATTATTTTTTCGAGCTAGCCACAAGCAAATTCTGTCAGAAATAGTACCTCCAATCCAAATACAGATTGCAGCAGAAATGAGAGGGGCGAGATAAAGTAGACCAAGCCCCGTAGCTCCAAAATTATACGGAGGTGCACCAAGTATTGCTGCGACAGTCGCGCCAGCCACTGACCACCAAGCAAGAGCCGAAGACACAATGAGCCCACTCCAGACTACCGGGAAGAAGTGTATAAAAATTTGAAGAGGTCTAATAACTGAAGCAAGAAACACGTTTGGCTGCTCTGGAGACCTGTAAAAAAGTATTGGATAGCGCTGAAAGAAAGTTTTCCTCTCAGAATACTGGACTGACTCTCCAACCAGGATTTGAGCGTTGGTAGAAGTTGTCACTTCTTTCTCTGGTGTATCGTACTGAACTGTTTCTTCACGCGAGAATGATGTGCTGTCTATGGCTTCTTCACTGCGGCCACTTTCTATTTCCTCACTTGATGGGGGTCTATAAAACATAGTCTCTTCCATGAGTAAGAAAGTCAACATTGCACCCGCACCATCAAAAATTGCTAAGAAGTTATTAATCCAGTGCCATCCCATGCTTCCAGCAATGAACGATCCTGCGATTGGACCCAAGTAGGATCCAAATAACAGAGCGATGAGGTACAAGCTGATTCCCAGGCCCCTTTCATGAGTGAAGAATAGATCAGCAACCACTACCTCACCTAAAGACTCAACGGACGACAAGAAAAATCCGCAAATTATACGATTTGCATAGTACTCTCCTGTTGAACTGACGTAATTCAACCAAATGGGGCACGCTACACCTCCAACAAGTAGTGTATAGATGTATACGGGCCGACGCCCGTAATTCAGTGCAACAGGCTGCCAAAAAAGGCAGCCCAGGCCAAAAAATAAAAACAGATAGCCTGTACCTGATACAAGATCACCAAGGGGAAGTTTTAGGCCGGTAGCCATCTGAGGATACGAAATAGCTGGTACTGCTGCCAGAACTGCCACCATGAACGTATAGTACATCGGCCAGAGAAGCGTAATGTACTTTCGCGTCTTAGGCCAATTCAGAGGATCATCTGGATGGCTAGTAGGCTGCGGAACTAGTACGACGTCCTTAGCATTATGTTGAACATTCAGAGTATTGTCAATATCAACAAGCAGGACAGTGCCGGGTATTTGAGTTCCGTCACTCAGGTGAGTATCTTGGTCAGGAAACCACCGCATGCTGGATGAATCAAACTGACGTTTTACTCGAGGAAGACGGGCGACTCTTATATGTATCTAAGAGGTGATAAACACTATCGTAATTCCCGCATTAGCGTGTCAGGAAATCATTTCCGTGGCCTTTTGCATATGGGCGCCTATTTTGTGCATTGCATCTGTTGCGATAGTGATGGAGTTGCTTGCCAAATCGGTCTTATCTCTGTTACACATGCAATGCCGATCTCTCAAGGTAATGAACTCAGATTGGCATAAACACGAAAACTATAAGTGCGTTTTGTCATTTTGAGTAACATAGTGGCCAGCATTTTGGAATAGGATGGAAATTTCTTTGCTGAAATCTCTGGTCTAGCCTATTTGTTCTGTGTATGAGTTTTGTTAAAAATTGTACTATCTGGAGGAACACGCCTTATGCATTGGCACCAGTGGCTATGATAACCCGATTAGTAGTAGTACGACGATAAAGTAGCAGACGATAAGTTAATAGCCATCAATAACCTTAGGGTTTAATCAAGAAAAGTTCTCACGAGGTGCTAAGGCTGCTACTAAACATTGCGACTTCTGCCAGTCGTATACTGATATTTGATCTGAACTACCAGACAATAAAAAGCTTATATAGATTAGAGCCATGCCGTCTCGATGCTACATGTCTTCTCAGATGGCATAAAGAGGGTCAAGCATGAACTACTGACAGAGCAGCTTTTGGTGACACCCAAGATGAAGCCAAGCCACCAGTTTCCCCCGCTTTGATATGCGGCTCGTTGATAAGCTTCGTGGGGAGCAAGATCGATGACACACCACTTCCGTTTGAGCGAAAGACGAAAAGCAGATGAGCGACAAGAATATCCAGACCGGCCAATGCCATTGCGGTGCTGTGCGTTTTGAGGCGACCCTCAGTGACGGCTTCAATTCGGTCCGCCGTTGCAACTGCTCGTACTGCCGGATGCGGGGCGCCGTTGTCGTTATGGCTGGACCGGGTGGAATTAAGCTCCTTCAGGGCGAGGATGTACTAACGACCTACCGCTTCCATACTGGGTCTGTGCAGCACTTCTTTTGTTCGCGCTGTGGAATATACACGCATCATCAAAGGCGATCCGACAAGAGCCAGTATGGTGTGAACGTTGCCTGCCTAGACGGCGTAAGCCCATTCGATTTCCTCGAGGTTCCAGTCGCCGACGGTGTCAATCATCCCAGCGATACTGGCAAGCCTGGTCGTCTAGCAGGCACTCTCCGCTTCATCCCGGCTGAGTAACTGTTGGTATCAGGTTTGGAGTTTTAGAATAGGTTGGATTAGAATCTCCGATGCTGCTTAGGCATTATTGAGGCTTCAAGCTGGTTAATTGGTACATTAGCTATTGAG
Source organism: Sugiyamaella marilandica (assembly GCA_030563205.1). Taxonomy (NCBI): domain Eukaryota; kingdom Fungi; phylum Ascomycota; class Dipodascomycetes; order Dipodascales; family Trichomonascaceae; genus Sugiyamaella; species Sugiyamaella marilandica. The sequence goes on from JAKUBH010000059.1 coordinate 25,736, forward strand.
TCAAGTAATATTTGAATTCTATTTGTAAACGTAATTGGTGCTCTGCTTGCCTTCCAGTACTGCCAAATGGGGATAAATATTAGGCAAGATAAGAAAATGTCTGAATGCGACGTTTATGGTGCCCAGAAACTGACATCTGCAGGCGTTGAACATGACGCTATAGTTTAAAAAAGAGCTAATTTGAAACCCAGCATACAGAGTTTGAGACACATCACTAAGTGCTGCGGACGCCTGAACACTTATTTTTGAATTATGACTACTGCTATGGATATTAGCATTCTTCGTCCATTGGCGGCGACCGAAGCTCTTTGAGTAAGTTATACGTGATATATGCAACATGAACGCTTAAATCTCGCAGTTATGCGATAAGCACCTCTGGTGGCTATTTTTTCCTAGTTTGGAAACGGCGTAGGTTTTCCGCAATATCATGAAGCGTCCGCATAGAGTGTATCAAACAAATGCGTACAAATGCAATAGATGATACGGGGGTGTAAACTCTTTCAGATTGTTATCAGTTTGGATGGCATTCCTTATCTGGTTACATTGGTATCTATGAGACATTTTCCAACTGATAGGCTTGCTAGCTGTTCAGGACGGTGTAAGCCAAATGCAGAAATATAGAGCCCATCATATCAGCTGGTAATCCAAGACAATGTGACAAGAAAATAAATGAATGAACCGGTTTATTGGTTATCTTGCACTTGGCTACGTTATTCTCCCCGCAGCTTCATCATTTTTGATTGAAAACGTTAAGGCTACAGAGGCATCTTAATAACTACTAAGCATTCACTCTTCGTAGCAAATGGTAGGATTTTTTTAAAACAAGCCAAATCACAACATTTCATTCAAGGCAATACAGTCTATTCCAAGGCCGTCCTAATTCTTGCCTGCTCGAGTACCTCATCCCAATTGCTTTCGGCAATATACCATGATTCTGCAATACTAAGAAGGAATACACCGACAGCAATTGCTCCCCACAGGCCAACAACACCCATCCCTAAATAAAAACCAAACAGAAGCTCTAGTGGAGTCGCAACGATGTAATAGGCAAAGAAATTGAGTATGCTACCAATCCTTTGTCTCCCTTGACCCCTCAGGCATCCAGCGGCCAACACATTCAAACCATCAAAAGTCTGCATAATTGCTACAACAGGCATTGCCTTGACCACCAGCTCTTGTACATCAGCACTGTCACTGAAAGTGCTTGCTAGCTTGTAGCGCGAAAAGAGCAGCCACGAAAAATTGAAGGCTCCAGCAATAGCAGATGAGAACATGGCTACATTTGTGGCCAGTTTTGCGGGCTGCTTATTTCCAGCTCCAATATAATGCGCAATTCTGGTTGAGCAGACGACGGACATTGCAAACGGAATTTGGAATGCAAGACTAGCTGCAGTCGAAACAACGGACTGTGAGGCCAGGCCAGCAGTCCCGAATTGTGAAGAGAAAAACGTTAATAATTCAAATGCAAGACCTTCACTTTCCAGCATGACAATTCCAGGAATCGCCAGTTTAATCAATGGACCCCAATTCCGAAACAGCTCGGCCATTTCAACCTTGTACCAATATTCTGAGCCACCGACAAATATAATATATAGCAGAATAAGAATAAACATCAACCAATAGGTACAGGCTATGGCAATGGGAGCGCCAATGAAACCGATCTTCGTCGATTCATTCCATAACAGAAGATAATTGAATGTAATATTTGCCGGTACTGCCACTGCCAAAATTTGCGTTGTTGCATTAAAAATTCCTTGTGCCTGGAGGAAACGCTTGCCAACCTCGAACATTGCTAACGCAGGAGCTGCGATTATCATGTACTTCAGGAATTCAGCAGTCAGCTTTACAGTATCAGGTTCTGGGACCACCAATCCTAAAACAATTTCGCTGAAGTACCAGAATATAGATAAAGGAATAAGGATGAATGCCATAAGTACAGCGCACCTCTGGCAGTACAAGCACATCAGCTTGAAGTTTCCAGCACCGAACGCTTGTGAAGCCAGACTATCCAGGCATGACACCACACCGTTTACTAGCGCAGGACCCGTTATATAAAATGTGGTAATAGCGAGAGCCGTTGCCCCTAGTTCGACTTCACCTAGGCGACTCGAAAAGTATATCGATGTAGTCGACAACGAGTATTGCAGTAGGAATGTTACTACCAGATATCCAGATTTGCTTGCGATATAGCCAAATTCCTTCACATAGTTCGTAGTGTTCGACAGTTCCTCATCAGATGTATCCAAGACCACTTCATGATCAAGTAATGGGGTTGTTTCAGACATGATTGCAAATTTTTCTTGGTAAGAAAAGAACTTAAAAATTGCATGTACAAAGACGATCGATGCCAAAGAGATCGACGAGATAAGAATTTTGGTACACTCGGCGCTAGCGCCCAAGGGACCAATCACGGCGATAGCCGATAAAGGATCCACGCACTTGTTCCCTAATTTACAATCTAGGTCTGCATAATGGGGTATGATTAGCCGGAATAGTGCATAAATATTCCAAGATGTGTTTCCTGACCAATTTCCCCGAATAATTCTACCATTGTCCCTCAATCCAGAGCAGAATGTAATGGCTATTTGACAATTGGAGTGCTCTAGAAAGCTTTCAATGACACTGATTGGTGTTGAATCAGAAATGAGTCAAGAAACGATTTATAGAGAGCTGGCATGGCAGCGAATTACCGCCAAATTATCGCCAAACACAATGAGAATCGACCATATGTCATCATCCACTCAGTGAGAATTCTGTGAATCGCTTTATGATCGGTTCATATTTTAAAGAAATGTAGCAATCTGATGGTCGTTATCATACGACTAAATCTTCTCAAGTGAATGACGCTGCACAAGATGCTTGACCAAGGTTTTTTCTTCATGCACCATGCATATACGAAATCTAACTCGTATCCAATTGAATTTTCTCTAAATACGTGATGTCGACAAATTTAGACAGCCGCCACAATTCAAGGAAATGAAATGCCGGCTGGAAAAATACAATTTTGTGACCAGTGGGGTCTATATCTTAATTGTACAGCGATGGGCTGGTACTTTGAGCTGGTAGATTCAGACCTGAATGTTGATTAGTACACCTTTTGCCCTAACCGCGGGCGGAGTAACTGGGAGCATGCAATATAGTGAAAACATCAATATCCTAAAAGCACATTGCAAATAGTGTTGATATTGGATGTATGTTTCACAATTCCAACCTGACTTATACTTCGCATGTCGAAGAGTCTCAATCAGCGTTGGTTTTTTTGCCTTCGCCAAAGCATAGCATAACTAAATATATTATCAATGCCTATGTAAAACTTTTAGGTGCCTTGACATGCCGCAAACTGCGCATAGTGAAAGCTGCTGATCTGCCTCAGTCAAATAACATACGAGCAAAGAATCCGACCAGGGACTTTCAACTCTGCAGTAATGCCCGCAAGAGCTCTTAATAATAATCCGCTCACAGATTGAAATTCGTGAAGAAATATCTCCAACGAATGTTCTATCAGCTATGGTTGCTGCGATCCATTCAACATACATTACACAATGCTCCCTACCTCATAGACTATTTGATAGACACCTCAGCTTAAGCTTATATAGAATATTATTCGAAACTCTCAAGCATAAAATGATGGCTTTTCGCAGCATCACCATGTCTGACCCACATTATTCCGCCTGTTACCATATCATTTCTGGCATGCCATACCCGTTGGGCTTCCAGGGTGTCATTTGACACAAATTTCTTTGCCTTTTTAAGATTATGTCGTAACTTGAAGGCATCGAGCCAACCAGCACTAAACGAAGGGCTCTTTTCCCCGGGCATCGACGTTTGTACCCATATCTCTTTTGCCTTATCCAGCAGAACTCTTTGTGTCACAGGTAGTCCACTTTTTTGAGCTTCTTGCTGCCACTCGAAAAGCAGTTTCTCTAATAATGGCCATTGTGGTTGTCTCAATCGCTTCTTAACGCCCTCTCTGCCATTGCGCTTGTACGACAGGTCCGGAGGCTTTCTCAGCACGTCTGATACAGTAGAACTAGCCAGCTTTTTATGGAACACATTCTCGAACCAAGTTGCACATTCCTTTTGTGTTTTCCTCGGAACTTGGTCGTAGTAATATCTTCTCAGTGCCTCTTTCTCATCCAACGTGTAACTAGTAACCATAATATACGCATACGACTTGGTAAGTACCCACTATAAAATGCTTAACGCTGCTCCTTGATTTCCATAGGACTTGGAATTCGAAAGGCGGATCCTTAACAATGAGATAATGGAAAGAGACATATGTTAAGAAGACGCCATTGAACCACTGCCTCTTTGAATGTTAACTCCGAAAGTATCCGCTATAGCGAGCGCTTGTTGCAGGTACCATGCCGATCAGGCGGCTCAACTATTAGGGTTACATTGTCTGGGATCCAAACAAAAGACATAGAAACTTTAAACGCAAGACGTTCGGGTAATTAGTATTTCTTCAGAAATAAATCCTTCATAATGCTTTTGAATTCTTGAGACAAATAGACATTATCCGCCCTTCTGTATGAGGAAATGCTACTCGCCTATAGTAGAAATTAAAGCAAGCAGAGTTTACGTTAGCTTAGATGCTAGGTATTGAAACAATGTGATATCAGCCAGATTTCTATTCTAGGATGTTTGGCCCTAAAAGATGACCATCTCATTCGAAAGTAAAGCTTTGATTAATAATTTTATTGGTACGTAAGAAAGTACATCATGAATTCCGTGACAAATGTTCATATTCTCTCCAATTAGATATCCGAGCTAATTTTACTGGAACAAACAAACTCGTTGATGGATGCTACAATCTCGTCATTTTTCGAATAAAAGCGAAAATGAGATTACGTTCCCTCATATCTCATTCTCATCAGGTGCTGCAAGCAAAACTCGGACTCAATTAACTGTTGTATTTACTGTCGAATACTCAGAGAAATACCCCGCCGTCTATCCTGCCAAGAGGCAAGTGACCATTGGGTGCAACGCATCCATGTTATGTCATTATCCCACAACTCTCAGCCTCTCTCGGTCACTTTGCTGATTCAAGATACCGCAAGTATTTCATTCAATATTCCCAAGTCCCTTAATACCACTTAGTGCGAAAGAATTTTCTAAGGTGTCCATAAGGTCACCATGGCCCTCAACGTTGCTCTGGCACAGATACACATCTTTGTCGGGGGTGTGAGAGACCCCAAGCTTTAAACTGCCTAACTGCTAATGCGTCATGAAGGCGAGCGCTCGGCTCTAATTGCAAGCTTATTGGTCGTCTCAAACTTAACTAGAGATGAAACAATTCCCTGAAGAGCATCATTTAATTTTTCAACTCCTGCGTTGGTCGTCGTTGTCCCATTACTGGACGTATAGTCCGCCACTAGAGCCTCCACTATATCTAGCAGAGTTGTTAGAGAACTGATATCGTTTTCACTCGAAGCCAGCTCTCTAACAGCAATCCCAGTGCTGGTACTATGTACAGTCAAACTCGTAAGAGCACTTCGAAGAGTATCTGCAAGGTCATCAATTCCGTCCACGGAATTGGGCGCAGGGATCGCTTTCTGTCGGGCCGAAGAGCCACAGCTAGCAGAAGTTAAACTGGAAAGAACGCACTGAATAGTCCCAGAAGGACCACTGAGTTCTAGGCCTTCGCCACTAACAGCAGATGACGTATCCTGTGTGGTTGAAATGACACTCATAGAACCACTTGAACGCAAAATTGACCACAAATTCTGAAGAGCTGACAGCAGACTCGATAATCCCTCCGAAGTGCCAGGAAGCGAACTAGGGATATCAGTTGGCAACGAGGAAGTCACTGTACTTATGCGGATAGGAGCCGCGAAACTACCTACTGCTAAAAGGCTAATTAACAAAGTCTGAACTTTCATTTCCTCTTACTCTGAAGTTGTTAACAAAGTTCAAATAACGATCTATTGACAGAATGCTTCATATTTATACCTGATGCCTTCCAACGCTCTTTGTTGCCGCCTATTCATCGCTATTATCGAGAATTTGTCACGATACTACGACAAGATCGTCAAAAATGTTCCAGTTCAAGTTAGCTGCAGGATTATCCAGATGCTCGATCATGCTCCGGAATGCAGCTCATGCCTCTAATGTATTCCCACCGATCCAGCAGCATTCAGTAGTTCGAATATCGTATTACATGGTAATAATGATTCGGATTCGTTCAATACAAAGAATTGGATAATTGTGTTTGAATGGTTTCGTTCAAAGTCTCGGCATCCTTGTATATTCATTCGTCTGCTGTTGACCTCAAATAATTCGACGGATCACGAAGTTTTCTGTTCAATAAAAATCGTGAACTGATCATAATGGTTTCGAATTCTCTACCCTCCACGCTGTCAAGGGTCTGAAATTTAGTTTCTGAGGATGCTGTAATCTCGTAGATCATTACTGTCTAGAGATGATTTGCATGTTGGATGATACTATGCGGAGTGAGAAGGCGCCTAGCTACAGCAAAAAAACAACCAACGCTATTCAAAACAGATTATATTAACTTCACTGGGGCCACTCGATTAATCGATCTCGTAATAACCATAGTAAGAAATAATGGCTAGCAATTCTTTGACCATCCGCCAATAAAGAGGTGATAGCGAGGAATCTAAAAACAGAATGGAAATGACTACGAGTAGATTCATAAACATAACCTTGTCATGTTGTCTCAATGCTTTGTGTACCCAAGCTGGAGAGTCTGCAGCCATAAGACCTATTATATACTACTGACACATTCTTATACTGGAATTAGTTTTGTAACATCGGATTCATATCTCTGTATCATATATCTCGACCTTGATATTCAGATACATGGCCCTACAAAATAATATCAAGACTACTAGGATGTGATTTGACGTTAATTTTGCATACATGCCAATCGAATTCACTGAGCATTCAAGACATAACTTGAAACATTCACGCAAGGACGGGTATAATAACTTGGAGTTGGTCATATACCTAAGCAACCACATCCTGCTGCACATTGACATCCAGTTCGGCCTTCTTCTCCGGAGTAGTTTGCGCCTCTGGAACGTATTCAATGTCTCCCATGGTTGAAATATCAAATCCGTTAGCGGTAAGATATCGCTTGAATCGAATGTTTTCTTCTGCAATACAATCCTGGGTAAAGGGAGGTAGAAGGAACAAGCAAACGAGGCCCGAAAATAGTGACAAAGTACATGCGAGCCAGAAAGGTGCTTGCAGACCCTTTGTAGTACTTTCACCCCCATAGCGATCTATCAAATAAGGGAAAGTCTTCGTACCAATGAATGCGCCAATCTTTCCTAAAGCTGCTGCGATACCATAGAATTGTCCCCTGACACAGGTTGCAGATGCCTTAGATGCCAACACGATAGTATTGTCTCCAGGTCCAAACTCTCCGAATGCATTGAAAAATCCATAAAGAATACAGAATCCGGCGACATGGTGTTGCAACGTATCCAAAGAGCCAGCAAGAGCATAACCGAAGATGCTCTGGATAGTAACACCGATCGTCAAAGTTAAGCGTGGTCCGATGACGTCGCTGAACCAGCCACCAAGTGTACAACCGGGCATGTAGAATAAGTTTAACACGACATTCCATCCTAGCGTCTTCCAGAATGGAGAACTATCGCCCAGTATAATATTTAGAATGGTAGAGCTGTAGATTCCGAAAGCGTACGAAGAGTAATCATATACAAACCAGATGAAACCCACCAGTAAAAGACGATACCAGTAATATTTAATGACAAGCCAGTAAGGAATGGAGATATTCCTCATATGGTTCTTCTTGACCACAGCGGGCTCCTCAAATTTTAATCTCATGAAAAAGAGAATAATAGGTACGACGGCACCCAGTCCAACCGTCAGTCTCCACACAGGCGTTAGGTGGTCTTCACCGCAGATCCATAGGAGAACAAGTGGAACAAAAGAAGATACTACGAAGCCAAAATCAATCATGGTGTCGGTTGTCCACGCAACATACCTATTACGGTGACCCCTTTTGAGACCGTGAGAGGCTTCGGCACAGGCAACTGATCCGGCTGGATATTCTGCTCCAAGGCCAACTCCAATGAAGAATCTGTAGGCAGTAATTGCCGCAAACAATCCTTCGGGGCTGCCATCCTTTCCCCAAGCGCCAGCACACAAGATGCTGAAAAGGATAATAATACCCATAGAGATGAGCATTCCACTTTTGCGAGAATATTTATCGACATAGTAACCAAATGACAGCTGACCAACAACAATTCCCACAAATGCTATCGACGAGACATTGCTTATAGCGGGTGAGTTGCTGTAGGCCTCCCCATAGATCTTCGACAATATAGTAGAAACAACTCCAACCGAATTATTAGTGTATCCGTCACAAAAGAGACCGGTACCTGTTGCAACAACAGTCCAGATGTCACTGGACTTACTGCTGGTGACCTCCCCTTCTTCTTCGTAGATCTCATCCTTGATATCCTCTGATGGCTCTGGATGCAGAGCTGGAATCTCAGATCTCACAGTCGTGATCCACGTATCTACAATGCCCGTCATTGAAAGTTTCTGGTTTGTACACTGACTCCTGTCCCGATAGTTCCCATTTTATAGATCTGAAGATCCCCCGTTCACGACACATGTGTCGGAATTGACACGGTCCCTGAAAGAGAGATACGAAACACGTGCAAGTGAATCTGTCGTCTACGGGAAGCTTGTGCATGATGATCTACATCATGACCCAGGCCTTTATTATGGAGTCGACCGCTCATATTTTGGGCGCCCAATGGCTCAAGACTGATTTCTAGTGACCCACCGCATATATTAAGCGTCAACGCCGATAATCTCGGAGGCCACACTCAACGAGGATATCCAACGGTGGTAGTTATCCGTTGGCCCCAGCTGGGTTAATCATGATGATCACGACGCCGTGTAATGAAGATCACTTCTTGATGCATGAGAACTGAACGCCGGAAACCGGGTTATCTGACAGTGTGCGTGTAGGTGTACTACTGCAGCCACTGTGCCACGTTTTTGCTACCTGGTTCTGCATGCTGCGGGCGGCTGCGCTCGCCGAAAGTATATTTCAGCGGAGGATATGCGTCTACCATATCGGTAGTATCAAGAAGAGCAAGAAAGATCAAATTCTATGTGTGTAGCTAGCGAGTGGTTTCCCCTGGACAATTGCTTGGAATACTGGCAACGAGATTTGCGACCAGCTAAGTGACTCCGGAATCTTCGCCGAACTAGCATGCAGCTGCAGGCATCATGCAATGCAGTTCCAAATCTGCTCAAAGCGGTGATGGCAATGGTGGTGATCCCAGTAATACACGTTCTCACTTACGACGCTATGGCAACTGTGGACCACTATAGGTCGGAGGAATATTTTATTATGCGCGCGATTTGTTTTTGACACACATACAAAGCTCTCAATGCACTGTAAATCTCTTACGTACCGCTTTCGGCTGCTTGTAGAAAACTCAACAAGATACGTATATCCTTTTTATACTGGATAGGATTTCTTAATCGTATACAAAAAGCATTCTACAAACTTTGCCAAATCGAGTCTTCAACATCTTACCTAAACAGTTAGATACTCTGTTACTACATGTGAGCTCAAAGAAATTTATTATCATATATAGTACCGAAATTTCAAGATGGAAACCGAATATCAACGTATAGTGAAGAGCCAATTAGTCGTTCAAGCTCCTCTTCGCTGATCTCTATTCCATCTCGGTTGACCGAACTCAACAGCGTTCACAACATTTTTATTTATCTTGCAACTCGGTAGATCAGCTAAAGGGCAGAGAAAGCGAAGTCGTCCAGTATTCACGTGTATAAGTTGTATCGACATGGTTATTCTTAATACAGTTTTTATTCTAATATTTCTTCATTATTATGTTAGTAATGGTACCTACGCCTTGTCTGCAACAGTTGTGATTTTCAGATATTCCAGCAACTAGTACATCCGTCCACTAGAGTCTTATTTCATCTCCTATCCTCTTCGCGGAGGACTTAGAAATCGGCCTCTCCCGCCCTTCTTCCAATATCTCTCTACGATTAGGGTTATGCATTATGCTACTCTATATTCTAGTCTGCTGCATGATGCATTTATAATTCACCATCAGCAACGCAAGACACGATCTGGCGAATGTCAGTCGATAACCAACAAAAAACCTTAGTTTCAACATAACAGTACGATCTAATCCATCAGTTACCCGGCTTTTAGCTCCAGGACTTGAAAACGAGTGCTCCCGCACCCGTCTCAAGT
>JAKUBH010000060.1:0-30750 GCA_030563205.1 Sugiyamaella marilandica
CTCACCTATTTATCATATGTCAGGTGGGATAACTTATTTATTGCATGTCATGAAGACCACTTATTTATTACGTCTCCCGGGATATTCTATTAGACAATCAAAGTGCATGGAAAGAATGATATTGGCTAGTCTTGCGCGAATTCATTTATGTGCTTTGGATGACTCCCTCACTCCTGTGTGGCATTTGTCCAAGCTTGTGGTTGCTATCTTGGACTTATTTCACAATACTTTTATTATTCAATTCGTTCGTTTATTGTTATATTTTTTTATATATGAAGGGATTTATTGTCGATTACTATTGTTCGTTGCTGTTTGTAACCGGTGGTTATAAGCTCAGTACTGTGTTTACTTTTTAAATACATTTCCAAAGTGAGTTGAGGGGTGCACACCGCACTCCCGATGGTGGACGTCTTGGTAAGATTCGATGATTGTTTGTAATGTTTGCTGACTGATACCTGGGTGGTCTGTCTATTTCTGCTTGCACATTATCTCTTGTGCGAAAGCTACAATTGGATATCTATATAAATTATAACTGTTAACGTTTATCATAACATACATAAAGGCTTTACTGTAAAACAAAATGTATCATTCCTACTAACAATTGTGACTTTTGGGTTATTGAGAAAACTTATTCATACCGACCAACTACTGGAAAATGGCGTGTTACAGAAGGATCACTGATATACATCTGGATATATTTTTATGATATCAACCGTTTTTAAACTTACATACAATCATGGCTATTAGATATTATCAGGTTATTGACTTAGAAAATCTAGGCTAGCTATTTGACAAGTTGCTGAACATCAAGACTAACACTACAAAGCATCACGCCAGCGTAGGCTATTGAATCTGTGACAATTCGGAGGTAAACGACGGCGGCAAGCGAGCACAAAAAGCGGAAGCAATGCCCTTTTCAAAGTTCCGAGCCGTGGTTGTTATCATTCTAAGAGCTGCTAGTGCTACATCACAAACAGAAAAACAGCCGGCTCTGTAAAACACTCATTAGATAAACGAGAGATGTTGCGCGACACTCTCGCGCTGTTTTCTGGTCCACCTGCTATGCAACTGAGAGTAATATATGAACAGTCAACGCCAACAAAAACAGTTATCGAAACGCCAGATCACTGTTAATATGGTATATAAGTGAATCGGAATGTTTTGACGAACAAGCTAGCAGTGATTTGAGCACTTCCGGATAGCAGTTCTCCTCACAATTGAGGCAGTGCCGTAGACATCATTTGCCAGCTCAGACCATTTGTAGCATATATCAAATGAATACCGCAAACATTGAAGTCGTTCACAGTCCAATATCTGCGACTCTGTCACGCTGGCAACTGTTACGCAGTTGAGGCGAGGATGATTGATATGAGTGACCTTTCCCGATCGCAAACCACATTCCCACACGCGTTTGCCGATGCCCGCATCAGTTGTAACAGAATGACGGTAGTTGTAGAAAACCGATCAGGAATTTTGTCGCTCCAATCATAGCCCTTTAGCTTCCGGTGGACGTATGTGTCCGTTTGTATTTGTGTACCAATGAAATAAAGCAAATGGCTGAATTGTACTGTTGGATGAAGTGGTAAAAATATATTTCAATTACTACTGATTTGAAAGCAAGTAAGAGCGGAATATTCAGCCTGATGCAGACCGGGCAAACCACATAATCATAGTCACAGCAAACAACCCAACTAAATGCAATATTCAATGAACAACACTACAATATCCATGGCATTACGAACCACACTACATCACTCATTCGAATGAGGGCTTCATTGCACTACGACCTGTCATGAACTCGACTGGGCCACTGACCTCAGCTCGAAACCCCAGAGCAACGCATGCATCACAGAGCAGACACTTTGGCGTTGACGTCGTCATACACGTCGAAACGGCGCTGGCTTGTCACAGGAATGCCTCTGCGAGCCGCCTCAATGGGCTCTGGCTCCAGAGTAGCATACACGATTTCGTCACCTTCACCAGCTTCTGCGATAGTCGCTCCCCACGGATCCACGACCTGGGAGTGACCATACGCGTGGTACGATGCCGACAGGTCGCGAGCAGGTGAAGCGCACAGCACGTACACCTGATTGTCGACCGCACGGGCACGTGCCAGCAGTGACCAGTGCAAGGGCCCTGTGGTAGTGTTGAAGGCGCCTGGATAGATCATAGCAAAAGCTCCCTTACGAGCAGCTACTGCCGCGAGCTCTGGGAAGCGGATGTCATAGCAGATGCCCAGTCCGACGCTGCCAAATCCAGAAATGTCAAACACAGTGGCTTTGGTGCCTCCCGTCAGTGTCTCGCTCTCGACGAACCGGATCTTGCCTGGAACATCAATGTCAAACAGATGCACTTTGCGGTGTTTCGCGATGATCTGTCCCGCCGGATCGAACGACACGTTGGTGTTATAAACGTTGCCATCATCACCGCGTTCCGGAATGGAACCACCAATCAGGTAGATGCCCGATGCCTTGGCGAGCTCAGACAGCAATTGCGTGGTTTCACCCTTAGGGATGTTTTCTGCGTACTGGGGGAATGCAGAAACTGCGTAAGGCGAATTGAAGCACTCCGGGAGTACCACGAGCTGGGCACCTTTAGAGGCTGCTTCAGTCACTCTGGCACGCACTATAGCCAGGTTGGCGGCCTTGTCGGCGCCTGCAGCAAACTGGACGAGCGCTACTTTGAGAGATCTCGACAGCATAATGGTAATGACTGATGGTGAAGTACAACTGGCCCGATTAGGCATACGCATCACTGCAGCACAAAGTGCACGCAATACGTCGTGAGTGGAGAGTAATAGCGTGTGAAAATTATTACGTATTCTAATTGCAACCAGCTGATTAGGAGCTGTTTCGCTTCATACTCCAATGAGTTTGAAGTTCGCTTCTTTGTAGTGACTTCTGTTTGTATTTTTTAAACCTTTTTCAAGGTTTGGTTGCTGTTGTGTGGCTTTTTTGACCGCTTCCGTCTGGATCCCAGTGTCACTGTTGTGTTCGGTTGAATTATGATGCTATTATACAAAATAAAGGATTTGTAAATAAATATCAGTCGCATCAGCCACTTGCTCCAAAAATAACCTTTAATATCAGTTAGGCGGAGCTAGTCTCTATTTAGGTGCGTTCTGACACAAAGTAGGTCAGTGAGTGCGCGTACTTACAGGCTCTGCGATGAGCACGCAGCTTATATGCGTAGTACTATTGCATCTAACCTTGCAGCCGGAAAGAACAGCACAAGGAGAGATCATTTGAACCAACTTCGAAGATTTTAGACACCACGTTTGCCAGTGTCCAAGCCCAACTGCGCAGCAGTTGCCACAGCGCGACGGAGTCGCCAGACCGCCTCTGTAGTGTATATACTCATTTAGTCTACATCGTACAGCCCCATATAACACAGTGTTTCGGCGCCATCAGATTGTTCTAGAAATTAGATCATATGCGTCCATGAAATGTCATCAGTCTGAGCTGACGAACATCAACTTCGAGCCTATTCAATGTACTTTCAACAGAACTGCGGGAGTCTCGTCGTCGGATTTTGCGTCTACGTTGCAGGGGCAATTTTCAGGACTTTATACAGATTACAGACATCTCTAATGTTTTTAACCACCAGTCTAGTCCTGCCGAGGGGGGGGGGGGGGCTCCAACTTAGAAAATGGGAGAAGGAGGAGACCAGTCGGCAGGGTTGTTGAAGCGCAGGTCGATATCGAGGTCCGAGATGGCCTTGATCTGCTCCTCGGTCAGGTCGAAGTCGGTCGAGTTGAGGTTCTGCTCCAGACGCTGCTGGTTGTTGGACTTGGGGATCACGGCGATGTTGCGCTGAGTGACCCATCGCAGAATGACCTGAGCAGGGGTCTTGCCGGTCTCGGAAGCGACCTTGGTCACAACGTCGTGCTCGAGCACGAGAGGCGTGTTGAGCGCCTTCTTGTGGCCGAGCTCCAGGAACGACTGGGGGCCGAACGTCGAGTAGGCGGTGATGGCAATGCCCTCGGACTGCACCCAGCTGATGAGCTGGGGCTGCGTCAGGTAGGGGTGGTGCTCAATCTGTAGCACGGCGGGGCGGATCTTGGCGTAGGTGAGCAGGTCGCGGATCAATGCGCTGTTGAAGTTGGAGATGCCGATGTTCTTGGTGAGTCCGGCCTCCACCGCCTCCTCGAGAGCAGCCCACGTCTCAGAGATGGGCGTGTTCTGGAAGTAGGCCACCTTGTTGACGGTGTCGTTGATGTTTCCAGGCGGGTAGCGCTCCTCGGGGTCGACGTACTTCTGGGCAATTGGGAAGTGGATGAGGAACAGGTCAAAGTACTCGAGACCCCAGTCTGCAAGCGACCGCTTGAGCATCTTGGGGACGTGCTCCTTGGCGTGGAAGGTGTTCCACAGCTTGGAGGTGATGAAGATGTCCTCCCGCTTGATGATGCCCTCCTTGATGGCTCGGTGGACACCTTCTCCGCACTCCTTCTCGTTGCCGTAGTCCTGGGCCCCGTCAATGAGCCGGTACCCGGACTTGATGGCGTTGTAGATGGTGTCGGCACAGGTCTCCTTGGTGACCTTCCAGGCACCGAAACCCACGAGGGGCATTTTCTGGCCCGAGGGCTTGAGCGTCACAGACGGAATAGACATTGCGGTTGTGATGGTTCTTTTAAACGCACGGGGGAACAACGAAGCAAGTGGCAATGGTTGGAGAATTTTGGCAATTGCTAACATCTCAGTGTGCGATCCTGGGGGACTTTATATATTGCGATCCAAAGTGCCTCATTTTACCCTATTTATCCGCTGGGTACGGGGCGGCCTCGTCCGACCCCACAAGTGGGGGTTGCCGCTTGCCTATATACATAATGGGCACTTGCTCAATTGAGGGGATGATGATGCTAGCGACCGATTAGCGATGGGCTCGGCTAGACGTCAGTCACTGGCAGTGCAGTGCCGCGAAAAGAGGAATACGGGGAGTTGAGCTGTGCCTTTTTCTATTGCTGGCGACTTCCCGCTGTGTCGTCGGCAATTGTGCGGATTGGCGGTTGGGGGCTCTCTTTGGTGGGGCAGGTTCCTCATCCTGGGGTCGTCGCCGGCTTAGTGGTGGGTAAGGGCCGGGAAATATATGCGCTGCATTTTCCCGAGGACCGGACTAGAACATCGCGGAACTATTAGCATGCATCGGTTATGTTTGAAGTGACGTAGCTGCGAGTGCCATTGAGCTCGATCAGTTTCAGGGCGCCCTTATACTACTAGCGTAATAAAGTATCATAGGTTTTATATTTCCGTGTTTAATAGTCGAATGGCAGCCATTTACTGGAAACAATTCAGTGGTGTTTAGCTGTTAAAAGAGATTAGAGATGAAGATCTAGCTCTCTCTCTCCGGTAGCTAGAAGCTTCAAGTTGAAATTCTCTGCATATAGTTAGCGGTGTCTAGCTGCAGATGCTGTGCAAAGGTATGAGTTCTTATCGCTGGTGTAAAAATACCTGTTATAGTGGTTAGCCAAGGTTGCTAGAACCATGAGAGATTTTTCTAGCTTAATTGCTAGTAGTTAGTCAGTTTTTTTCTTAATTGTTTTGTTTTATTTTAACAGTTAAGCTGTGCGATTGATTTTGGTGTCTGTTATGGTGTATGACCAAACATATCTTGCGACTCCGTCGCGCTGTAGCAACTGCTGCGCAGTTGAGGCGAGGATCCGTAGCGGAGGCGATATAGCATTGCCAGCCAGTATCCACGCCCAACTGCGCAGCAGTTGCCACAGCGCGACGGAGTCGCAAGATGTGCTTCAGCTTCTCGTCTGAGAAGCTCATATGCAGTTCAATATATCATCGAGTTAATTTACTTATTTCATTTTATTGGTTTGTATGTTCAATAGCGATTTTTGAACCGGCCAATAGTCGTGTTATATGGGGGTCAGCTGTGAGATTCGTTATGCTTGAAATGTTTGCAGTGCCCACCTTTACAGGGTGCACGCACGGGCGGTGGCTATGTTCTGTCCATATATGCACGTCATCTCATGCGCTCCCAGAAAAGCTTTCTGTCGACGAGCGCCGTGCGAATGGACCAGAACACTTCGCAGGCATCACAGGCGGACGAGTACCCCAAAAATAGAGCAGCGAAAAAAAATTAGTTTTAGACGCCCATGGGTCGATCAGCCACAACACAACCGCGCCTTTGACGCATTGCTGTTACGCGGGTGTCGCTGCAAAGTGACAGCTGCAGCAGCGATCTTGGCGAAGCGAGTAGCTCTAATTGGCAATACGCTACGTAGAAGAAAAAAAAAAGCACCGAATGAGCTATTTGCTCAGCAAATGAGTAGCCGAGTGACTGCATATACCGCGCGTTTTGGACAGCTCGTGTATACCACCACGCATTATTATCCGTGCTGTACTGCTGCTGCCGGCCGCCTGTCGCACTGTGGCACGCATGGCGCTACCCCAGCAATGCTCGTCCTGTCTGACTGACGCACGGAGCCGATTTCGCTAACACTGCGATACTGCCAATACTGCCGTCCGCTGCTAGGCCTGCCGGACTGTGCTGCTGATCCCAGGTACTGTTTCTGCGACCAGTTTTTCTGTACCGTCATTGCCCTTTGTCTCCTTTCGGTGCGCTTCTGTAGTCGTTCGTTGCTGCTTAATGCTTTATTTGCTGTCAGTTCGGTTGTGGCGCGCGCTCTTTGTTTCCCTCTGCTGAGCTGGCGACGCATAGTCAGGCATACTGCGTGCAGCTGCACCACCGCCTGCTCACCTGCTCGGTCACGCTGGGCCACAATGCGATGCACGGTGCCTGCCTATTGTTTCCATCACCTGTCAGCTGTCTTCGCCCACTTTTATATATCCCCGCATTTTTAATCCTCTTCTTTCCCTCACTTTAAAGCTCGACGACTGCTCAAATCCCACACAACTCGTCCCACTGGCGCTGTTAGGGATTCTCCATTTCTCGCGTGGTTGCGATCCTTCCTGCTCCGATCTAACCCTATTGCACCCCCGACAAATTGGTCACAGTTAAATACCACTCTAGTACCGCAGTGGTTTGCGTATTGCCGCCAGCCTGCCAACTGCCCGCTAGCCGCCTGTCTGCCAATTGCCCACGTAGCCATTAGGCGTTTGTGTGCTGCGTGTGTGCTGGCTTGTCCAATCCACTGGCCCTCTTTGTGGGCGCTTTGTGTGCACAAAACCTTATTGCACGGTCCTTCTCGCTAGTCCTGCCAGTGACGGACCAACCATGGACACAGCCATCCAGTCGCTGGGGAGCGACGACGACGACCGCAGGGCCCACCGCATGTTTCTGGGGTCCACGTCGCGACGGCGCAGCAGCAGTGCCCACTCCATTGGTCGCCGGTTTGTGCGGTCTGACTCGGCAAACTCGCTGCCCAGACGGTCGCTCGAGGTCGATCCTGACGAAGTAGATCCCATCGACGACGAGCCAGTAGCTCGCGCGCGGTCATCCCGGAGGTCGGCGGCGTCTCCGCACTCGGTGACTCCTCTAGGGACCTCGCCAACATCGACCATCCACCCACCACCAAGGGGCCAACTGTAAGTGCGATTCGGACTGCGAGGATGTTGAATGACGAAACTGGACGATTGATTCTGTTTGTTCTGTTTGCCCTGCTCTACTACTTGGACTGCATGGGCGGGTGCTGGTCTCAATTGATTTGTTGAGTCTGCTCATGTGAATTCAGCTAGTTGAGTTCAATTTGGTTGACTTCTGGAGTTGAGTTGTTCAGTTGGGGTTGAGTTCTGCCCAGTTATGTTCAAAAGTGGACTTCTGCTAAGTGGACTACTGCTGAACTACTGCTCAATTGAACTTTGCTCACTTCATCTCCAAGTCGACTTGGGTAGTTTGTATCCAGTTGGCTTGGTTGGGATGCAGCCAGTCAACTTGATATGGGTTCACAGCTTGCGTGAGTTCAGTTGTCGTCATCCATCATCCGTGTCATTTCACAGGGGGTTTTTTTTTTTAAAAAAATTACTAACACAGCCCGGAATTCCACACCCCGTTCATTACAGGGTCACGGCCGGTGTCGTCCTCTGCGTCCACAAGAGATTCCATAGAGGATCCGCTCGCCCACCGTGCGAGTGCATTTGACGAAGACGATGATCCCGCATACAGACGCATGGCCTTTCGCCAGGACTCTTATTATAGTCCTGACTCGCCCAGAACTGGTTCGTCTAGAGCGTCCATTTCGTCACGCACCTTGTCAGCTCTGCCAAGGCTTCGTAACGCTTTGTCCCATGTTCATTTGCCATCCATAAGCCGTCCTACATCCCACGAAAACAGCATCAGCTCCGGAAGTCCCCGCCAGAACTCGCAGTCGTCTGGTTCGGGGTCTCGGAGGCGTCAGGAATCCGAGGATGGGCTGTCGGTGGTCCGCACTTCGTCGCATCCGACCAGCACCACCACCAGTCTGATTGGCCCTGGCGACTCACGCAGACCCTCGTATGCGTCTGTCAACACTAGATCGTCCACGGGATCCCGTAGTAATAGAGCCGAAGATGATAAATCTGCGGGGTCTAGCAGCGAGCAGGCTGTCAAAAGAACTTCACTAGGCAACGTTGCCAATGCCCCTCCTACACGAGAGACCACTCGCGGCAATGGCACCAACGATATTAACAGCAATGGCAGTCGGAATGGCAATCGCAATGTCGGCGGCCACCATAATACCCATGATAATGACAATGACAATGACAATGACAATGATGACAGTGACAACGACAATGACAATGACAACAACAGCAAGATAATCAAGATCAAAACAAGCAGAGACCAAAATGGCAGCGACGACGATAACGACTTTCCTCGCGGCGCTATTTCGCCAACTAGCATGGCTTCAGGGGGGCGTTCTCGCTCCCATCTGGTGTCTTTTCCTGATCCTGATAAAGTATTTGACTCCAAGTACTATGCCGAGGTTCAGCAGAGCAGGTACGATGCGCTCGCAGAGTCCCGGTTGGCCCAAGCCCAGTCAGAGGCCCAGTCCCGGTCGTCGTCTATCGCGTCTAATGCCTCGGACAGTACGACTAAGAGTTCCAGAAAGCCTCGGCGGACTTTCTTTGGCAAGCTCATGTCACGCAGAGAGTCCAACCCTGACCAGGAACGTGCCGCCAAGCAGAAGAAGAACTCGGATCCGGCCATTTCCACCTACCTCAAGAGCCGTTACTCGTCGTCCAACCTGGCCCCCGTTATCAGTAGTAGCAGCAACAAACCGTCGTCATTCGGCAGAGTGTCATTGCACAAGTCTAGGGAAAACTCGGCTACCGCCACGTCAGAATCGCGCTCTGGGTCGCCAAACGCTGCTGCGTTCCGTAATAGAGTCATGTCAAGCCCAGAGCCAGGAGATAGCTTTGATCGTCATCGCGATCCCAGCAAGCTTACTCACTACCCTCTAGACACCAACATGGACCAAATGCACGGTATAATAGGCGATGTCACTTCGGGCAGGCCTCCACCAGCCAATGTGTGGATTCCTCCTGAGAGTTGGGGTGTAACGGCTCGAAAAGGCAGTGTCATGCCAGAGACAGACGTGGTGTGGACCTCGTCGGCTGCAACTGATGCTATGCCCACCTCAAACAACATCATCAGCTCCAAGGACGGGCCTGATGCAACCCGCAAGCAGAATTTCTTTCTGCGTGTTTTCAGAGAAGACGGGACCTTTGGCACCATCTCCTGTCCCCTCGATACCACCGTATCTGAGCTTCTCCAGCTGCTGGGCCGCAAGTTCTTCTTGCCGTCTACCAACGGATACAAGCTATCGGTACGGTCTGGAGGGCTCACTCGCCTATTAAGACCAAGCGAACGGCCGGTTCTTCTGACAAAATCGCTTCTTGAGTTTGTTGGCTACATTGAGCGTGACCGGCTGCCAGAACTGGGACGAGAAGATAACAGCTACCTGTGCCGGCTAGAGTTTTCTATGTCTCCTCTTAAGACCTATCCTCGTGATTTTCGGTTTGCAAGTGACAGTTTTTCCACTGTTGGCCTCAACAACATGAGTCTGCAGACAGTGCCAATTCTGTTTTTCCAGCGAGCCAAGGAGATTGAGTGCCTTGATCTCAGTGAGAACCCGTCTATCACTATCCCTCTGGATTTCATTCAGTCGTGCATACGGCTAAAGGAAATCCGCTTTTCCAATAATTCGTGTTTGCATCTGCCGCCAAATATCAGTAAAGCAGCCAATTTATCGGTTTTGGATCTTTCCAATAACCTGATTATGAGTTTGGATGATGTCAACTTTGAAGAACTCGTCAATCTGACGACTCTCAACCTACAAGGGAACCAGCTTGATAGTCTGCCCTCATCAATTAAGAAGCTCCAAAACCTCAAGGTTCTCAACTTGGCGTCAAATAACCTCGAGTCTCTCAACAAGGCCGTGTGCGAAATCACTTCTCTTGTCGATGTCGATATGTCATTCAACAGAATCGAGTCTTTGCCAGAGGAGATTGGCATGTTGACCAACCTAGAGAAGCTGGGCATGACAAACAATTATTTATCTGGCGAGTTACCCCACTCCTTCACCAACTTGGCCTCGTTGACTGAGCTAGATGTCAGGTATAACAAACTCCAGAGCCTTGAAGTTCTCACTACTTTGCCAAACCTCAGAGTACTGAGGTGCTCAAAGAACTCTGTTTATAACTTTCAAATGGGGTTCCAGAAACTGAGCATGTTCTACGTTGACAGGAACCCCATTACGAAGATTTCGGTCAAGGATCCTCTCTACAGTTTGTCAGTTCTTAATCTACGCAAAGCCAAGCTAACGGTACTGAGCGACGAGTTTGTCAAAAAGATCCCCAACATTGAGAAGTTGACCCTTGATGGAAACCATCTGGTCACACTTCCTCCGGCAATCGGGTCTCTTAGAAAACTCTTGTATCTCAGCATCGTGGGCAATGAGCTGGCCAATATCCCAGCCGAAATAGGTCAACTACGTGAATTAAGGACTTTGGACCTGCATAGTAATAATCTCAAGAGTCTTCCTCCAGAAATATGGAACCTGTCTTCGCTGTTCAGTTTGAATGTGTCGTCCAATTTACTCGAGGCACTGCCAAAGCCAAATTTCCATGTTGGAAGCGTTGGAAGTGCCGAGTCGGCTCCTCCTAATTTGTACCGATCTGTGACTGTTCCTGACAAGGCGAATGACGGGCTGAGTGATCAATTTGATTTCAGGGCAGTTGGAAATGGTGATCACGAAGAAGACGACGATTCCCGCAGACCCTCGGTCATGTCGGTGGCGTCTTCTGTACCTTCTCCCAAAGACTCTACTGGCCGAAGAGCGTCTGTGTACCCTTCGCTACAAGTCACTTCAGAGCTGGCGGAGTCTGAGGTGTCGCCGCCCCCGCGGAGTCGTGTATCGCTTGCTCACAGTCTTACACACTTGCGAGCGGCAGACAATCGATTCAATGATGAGAGCTTCAGAGAGATATCTCTGCTTCAAGAAATCCAGGTGTTGAACTTGTCATACAATGACCTTGTCGACATTCCATACGGTGCTCTTGGACGTCTCACTAATCTGCGGGAACTGTATCTTTCCGGCAATAATCTCACTAGCTTGCCAGCAGATGATTTTGAAAACACAAAATCACTCAAGGTGTTCTTTGTCAACTCTAATAAACTGCATTCTCTACCTGCTGAGGTTGGGAAAATCGTGCACTTGCAGGCATTTGACGTGGGGTCAAATAACTTAAGATATAACATCAATAACTGGCCCTATGACTGGAATTGGAATTTCAATCTGGATCTTAAGTACCTGAATTTCTCGGGCAACCGTCGCCTCGAAATCAAAAATATGCATGCTCCAGCTCAGCATAACAGGGGCGACGAAGATCTGAGAAACTTGAGCGATTTCACAGTTTTGGGCAATTTGCGAGTGCTGGGGTTGATGGATGTCACTCTTATGACGCCGTCTGTCCCCGACCAATCTGAGAATTGTCGTGTGAGAACCTACGGATCTGAAGTGTTATCAATGGGTTATGGCATGGCAGACTCGTTGGGAGAGCATAACTATCTGTCTGTTATGGACCTTGTTATTGAGCGGTTTCGTGGCAATGAGAAAGAAGCAGTCATTGGCTTATTTGATGGTCGCAATAAGGGCAATGATCGCAGTGGAGGAAACAAGATATGCAAGCTTATCCAGGAAACTTTCGGTAACATTTTCAATGACGAGCTTAGCAAACTTCGAGATGATGAAAAAGTTTCTGACGCATTGCGCAGAGCCTTTTTATCTACAAATCGAGAGATTGGTAACACCACAATGATGCCCACGGAAGAGATTTCGAGGACCTCATTGGCCCATCGAAGCTCGACAGCTGCAAATCTGGAGCACGAAGATCTAACCACTGGGTCGTGCGCAACCATCGTATACATCAAAGATAGCAAGCTGTATGTCGCCAATGTCGGCGACACCTCGGTGATTCTGTCGAAAGGAAACGGTGACTATACGTTGCTGACTCAGCGCCATGAGCCTACCTCAAAAGAAGAGCTCAAGCGAATTCGCGCTGGTGCTGGAGTTGTTTCCAGCGATGGATTGTTAGACGGGGTGCTGGACGTTTCGAGAGTCATAGGCTGTTACAATCTGATCCCCCATATCAACGCTGCGCCCTCCATTTCGGAGTATGACTTGACTGACGTAGATGACTTCCTCATTATTGCCAGCAAGCCGTTGTGGGAGTATATCAGCTATGAAGTTGCCGTTGATATCGCGCGTACTGAGATAGACGATCCGATGTCCGCGGCGCAGAAGTTGAGAGATTTTGCAATTGGTTATGGCTGTAACGATAAGATAATGGTCATGGTTATTGCTATCGGGGGATTCAGGAGAAAGCAAAAGCATAAACCGGGAAACGTCAACTTGGGTCCGATGATGCCCGGAGCTGAAGAGGAACTATTTTCTTCGCTACTGAAAAAGCGTCGGGACAAGTCGTTGCTTCCTGAGGATTCAGCGCTTGCTCGGCTTGGCGGTGAAGTGGATCCTCCAGTGGGCGACGTTGCGATGGTTTTCACCGATATAAAGAATTCAACCCTGCTATGGGAGACGTATCCAGTTGCAATGAGATCTGCTATCAAGACTCATAACGCTGTCATGAGACGAAATATCCGCATTATGGGAGGTTATGAGGTCAAGACTGAAGGTGATGCTTTCATAGTTTCGTTCCCGACCCCGACGTCAGCCCTTCTGTGGTGCTTCAGTGTGCAGTCGCAATTGCTCGCTGCAGACTGGCCGGAAGAGATAATTGAATCCCGTGAAGGCCAGGCGGTTCTAGATGAGAATGGAGAGCTAATATTTAGAGGCTTGTCGGTCAGAATGGGGATTCATTGGGGTAGGCCGGTGTTTGAGGTCGATGTTATCACGAAAAGAATGGATTACTTTGGACCTATGGTCAATAGAACAGCAAGAATTAGCGCCGTGGCCGATGGTGGCCAGATCACGGTGTCTTCGGATCTCCTTTCAGAAATCAAGCGACTCGAGAAAGCCCACAAGCAGGTATCAGAAGACGGAGTATCGCTTTCTGACGCATACGGCGACGAATCAACAGGCCAGGCAATCGATAGAGATATGAGGATGCTTAATCTTCTCGGCTATGTGGTGCATGATTTAGGAGAAATGAAGCTAAAGGGGCTCGAAAATCCTGAGTTGATTTCTGTGATTTATGTAAAGAGCCTCCAGGGACGTATTATTTATCATGAGCATAACCGAACTCCAGAACAGGTGAACCAGCAGGTCCATGCTCCGAGTACTCCTGTAAAAGCAGATGGTCTGACAAAAGCAGACAAGACACCAGGCTCAACTGGGTCGGAGCGACGGATTGGGGGATTGACTAGTGATCTTTTGACAGATTTGCGCAACGTCTCAAATCGGTTGGAAGCCATTTGTTCATTTCTGAATCGGCAACAACATCAGCGAGATAGTGCTCCTGATTTCATTCTGAAGAATGTCAAGCCAGGGAGCATGATTCCAAGCACCGATAAAGACTACCTGATGTTCTTCGAACAATTAGTGACTCGAATTGAGAACACATTATCAACAGTCTATTTACGCCTCGTTGCCGGACAACTTCTTGATGATGCTGGAAAAGAAATGGTTTCTGATCTTGGAGATCTACTAAAATTTTTGAGCACGCGTCTCACCGGAGAAAAGACCGGGAACTCAACTTCACAATGAAAACTAATAGCAACCACGACGGTTCCGATAGGTGAAGTAATAGTACCAGTATTACTACTATATTTCCATATTTTCGTTTATTTATTTACAGATTTTTTTTTCTTCATTATCGTATCGTATCTATTCACTTACTGTACAAGCTTTGAGTGTGTTCCAAGCCGATTTAACTAGATGATCTTTTTGCCGCTTTCTCGCATGTCTTTACCATAATAAATAAGTGTCACTGCACATAGAGCTCCTAGCCAAAGAATGAAAGCATACACAGTACTCGTCCACCCAATACCAATATTATCGATAGACGGAAGTACCACTGCCGAAGAAATAGCAGCACTTACGAACCGGATGAAGTAATTACCTCCTACTCCAGCGCTCTTCAGCTGAGGCATAGATTCTGTTGCGTAAGTATTAAGTGCGGGAAAGCAATTAGTTTGTGCAACTCCACTGATAAACATAAATATAATTGGTACTGCCATTCCTCCCACCTCTTTTTCGAGACTCCATCCATAGATCATCATTGAAGCAGGATATACGATGCCAAACGGAACAAGCACAGCCCTCAATCGATCTTCAGGCACTCTCACACCACCTCTCTTTTTGATCCATTTCTTTAGATAGTAGTCCGACAATCTGCCGCCAAAAAATGACCCAAATAGATAACCAAAACCCGGGGCCAAGTAAAACAGCGACCCCAGAATCGGACTGTTTAGGTGAAATCTAGGATCAACCACGTACCTAATCGGAGTGAGAAGCCCGTACATTGTGTAGGAGAGAGCCATAGCCATGATGCCAGCTAGAAACAGAGATGGATAACGTAAAGATGTGACGACTCCCAATGGACTACCACCAAATCCCCATATAAACTTCTTTTTATTGCCAGTTTCATTGAGAATACTTTGCATTTTAGTCTCGACTGACGTTTCAGGAAGAAAAAATATGGCCATGCCAAGAGTGATGCCACCAAGCCCTGCCAGTAAATAGAATAAAACACGCCAATATTTATCTCCGGCGGTAATAATAGCCCCGCCCAGTAATGGACCAATGGCTGGTCCAATTTGGGAGCCAGAAAGCATCCACCCCATGGCTGTGCCTCGTTCAGTGGACTTGTATATATCGGCAATGACCTGTGCACTGACGCTGAAGAACGCGGTCCCAAAAAAGGCCATGGTGGATCTGAAAATAAAGAACATGGCCAGATCAACCGAAATGCCCACCAAGACAGTTGAAGCTATGTATCCTACCAGGCAGATTAGAAAGATCGGTTTCCGACCATAAAAATCACTCAGCGGAGACCAAAACACTGGCGAAGCAGCCATTACAATGCAATACACTGCATTGGACAGATCTATTATTGAGCCAGTGGTGTTGAATCGGGCTGCTATTGTAGAAATAGCCGGCAATAATGCTAAACTCGACATGGGAGACAGGAAGCATGCCAATGATGCGATGAAAACAAAGAGACGTTTTCTAGCAGGCGAGTACCGCAAATACCTGCTATCTGCAGAATCTGTCCTAGCGATACGAGGTTGATCGTCCGTCAAAGGTTCAGGAGCCTCTACTTCATCAGCGGAGTGTGAGAGACCTTCATCCGGGCGTCTTCCTTTGGCAGACAGCTGCTTTTCACTGTCAGCTTCCACCTTCATTTTCGACAGTGTGACATATTAACACATAACCCGTTGAAGTAAGAGGTTTTGATCGATATTCGCAAAAATAACCGATATAGAACTTCGAGGTTCTTACTAGGTACGTCCCCCATGTGTTTTTTATATATGTACCGGAGATGCCCCCCAATTTAGTCATTTAAGTCCGAAGAAGATCCGACCGATATCGCAGTCGGCAAATGCCCGAAAAATTACCGCACGACCTATTTTAAGACCGAATTCTCAAATTAGAGACCTGTAAATAGGAAATAGGAAGAAATAGCATAGGGGAAAAGTAGCGATAACGAAAGCAGTATTTAGCTAGAAGATGAATATCATACACACGCGTGCGAATGGGCGGATACTGGCGGAAAAACTATTATCCGCAGCATTACGACGAAGGGTTCGATTCTAGCGTACATGCAGTAAAGTTAACTTCATGAAGATGTAGATTCAGTGTAACATAGTTATAATACATATGCGAGCGTTTTCGTCTCAGCGCGATGAAGTCGCAAATAGTGGATTCTGGGCAAAGACTTCGCAACTCCTTCGCACTGTGACAACTGCTGCGTGGTGAGGCGAGGATGTGAGTAGTGTCTCTCCATCTGCGTTTCAATACTGGTAGAGCAATTAAACAGATTACTTCCCGAGGCGAATCGGAGTGACATTTCGCCTTCAATAGTGACATACCGTTGATGTGTCATTCAGAGATAATCAAAAGATGACTCAAAATATGACTGAAGCTTCACAACTGTCATTGTCCTCTATACATAGGCAGATTTGAACATATAACGCGTAAAATACGAGAAGCTGTAAAGAAAACGAAAGAATTCTATAAGATAACAACAAAAATTCAGCAGATTGAAAACATGAGTAATAGTATCACTAAGAAACTAGCTTAATGTCACTAGAGACAGGGTGCTTTGATTCGTAAGAGTCGCCAGAGCCAACCTCAACTGCATTGAGTATGTCAACCGGAGTCGCAGCCCCGTCATTCAAATAGTTAATGCCAGTATCTTCATCATCAGTGCTGATCTGCATCGGTGAAACAAGATTCAGCAAAAAGTAAATTATAGCTGCAAACGCGATAACCAACGCCCAGTTCAAGCTATACATGTTGAGGATTCCTCTGTTTGGTATATTGACGCCCATCGCAAACAGTAGTCCCGGAAATAGTGGGGCAATTGATACGAAGAAAGAGACAATAGCACGCCAGTTGACTCCTCCGCTGTACCAGTATATACCGTGTGGTTTATAGAGATGGGCTATGTTCAGTCCAACTTTCCTTCTTAGTATGTAATAGTCAGTATGAATGATGCCAGTCAATGCGCCCAGGAAAAGCGTATAGCCGCCTAGGAACGCCAAAAAAGTAGTTGCTTTGGCTTGGATTTGCCACGGATTGATGGCAAAGGCAATCACGGCACAAACATACTGACCACGACGAATGTTGATATATTTTGGAAACAGACCAGTCAGGTCATTGGCAAATGGAATTGTATTGCCGGTCAAGTTGGTCATGATGTTGATGAACACAAATGCAGCACCCGCAAAGAACTTGGCTGCTCGATTGTCAAATTGGATGATGACAAGCAACGGATTCCACTGTACAGCTCCATAGACCTTCGCAGCAGCCACCGCCATGCAAGCACCAAGCCACTCGGTCAGAGTAATAAGGACCGGTACAGTGATGATCTGAGAAATCCATGCAGACTTAACACTTTTGCAGTGACGAGAAATATCCATAATGTTGACTGACAGAGTAGACACGCCAGAAATGGCACCATTCATGCACATAAAGAAAAGATATCCAGTGGTCCATCCGTCCAATGGTACTGACGGCTTTGTCCACTCTTCCGACCACCCTCCTGATGCAGTCAAGCACCAGGTGAATAGTGCAGTCCACAGAAATGGAACAATAACGCACTTTGCAATGTAAAGGTAGCGAAGAGTTGGGATGGGTACATATAAAAATGGCAGCGAAATGAGCCAAAACAGAAAGAAGCATAGCATCTGCTGGGCAGTGATATTAGCAGAGGCCGGGATTCCGTTGACATCCCAATTCTTGAACTGAGGCCAAATAGCTTCAATGCAGCACTGTACTGCGTCACCAGCAAGACTGACCTGGATTCCGTAATATATGACACAAGGCACTGCTCGTACGATCATAGCCCAGTATGAGCCATATATACCGAACGAAGCTCTAACTGTGACGGGAAAATTCGTTCCGTAGGTTGCACCAAGGTAGCCTGACAGACCACAAGGAATTGCTACCAGCACATTTCCTATAAGACAGGCAACCACAGCGAGTCCTGGGTTTAGTCCCAGCGAGTAGGCAGCACTCGCCACTTCGAGCTGGCTTGCATTGAAGCCTTCAGACACCCAAAAACCAGCCATATGATACCATTCATAGGTACGGTCCTTCTTACGAACAGGATCAAGGTCCTCATTTGCTAGCCGAGAAGCCTGAGGACCGTCGGTGGCATAGCCGTTGTCAGGCGGGGTAAGAATGACATACTTATCATAGAAACTCCTGAGTGCACTCATTATGATACTGGCTGCTGCTAGTGCTGCTGCTAGATGGGAAATGAAAGCGAAGTAAAATAACAATGGCTATTCTTCACACGGCGAATATCGTATCTATTTATGAATTGAGATCAGTAGCATGGCCGCGGGCAGCGGGAAAGATATTCTGTAGCACTACTACACTGCATGCGATTGACATCGGTTATCAATCGAGCTTCTCGCAGATCAACTTTCCTAAAACGGCTTATCAAAGATAACAGCATCGCATGCGTCTGCATGTTGCCGGGTTCCACGTAGAGCGCTACTCCGAATAGCCAGGAATCTTGAGAGATCCAGAAGTAATGTAATCGCACATATGGACTAATTAGCAATTCGATGTCTTGGGACAATGAGTCGTCATCTGGTTGTCAATAGGGGGGTCGCGACCAGCAATATCGCAAAAGTGCGTTGACTTCACACGTGATGTAGCCGGTTAACCGTTTGTCGCGCCAACGTCAGGGCTCAAGCAGTCGGAGAAAGGCGTGCAAATATCCGAGCAGTCCAAAATGGGCATTATAGACGGATAACACCACCGATGACCACAGCAGATATTGTTTGTCACTGGGCTATCAGATAAAAGAAATCAGTGATCTAGGATGTGCGAGGCACATGATATGTTTAGTGTACTACTTATTTTTCAACCATATTCCTAAATAATAGTTAGATTAGATGTGGCTAAGTGTGGCTATAGATAAAATGGTCTGCGACTATTGTAGGCGGTAGATACGAGGATTGCCGCTGCGATTGTCAGAACTGCTGCCAATAATCGTTTGAGCGCGCGAGTGCGTTGGGCTGACTTGGCAACCTTGTCATCGGCAGTCCAGTTGTAGACCAGGTCGTAGTATGACGGATTGACAGAGATCCACCAGTGAAATATCTGACTCCAAGGATAGACGGTTGCGTTTCGCCCGTTATGGGTGTACCATGATTTGCAGCCTCCACGGAGAATAACGCCCTTGTCGCTGGCTTCGTCGACCTGCTGTCTCCAGGTGAGGTACGCCGACGGCAACACGTCGACGCTTGACGCTTCGCCCGCAATAATGTATCGAGCAACCTTTTGAATATACTCCAGAGTAGTCTCAACAGTGAATATTACAGAAGTATGCCCAGTTGCAGCATTGGGGCCCATGAGCAGAAAGAAATTCGGATACCCTGCAACCTGGCACACATTGTAGGCAGACTCACCAGTTCGGCTCCAAAACTCCTTTAGATCTTCTTTTTTGTCAACACCATAGATCTTCATCTTGTTGCTTTCGAACATGCTGAATCCCGTGCATGCAATTATGACGTCTGCGGGGTACGATTTGCCAGACTTTGTGTGGACTTCATGGTCCGATACTCGAACAATTGGATCGTCGGTAAGAGTCATCTTGGAGCTATTCAAGCTCTCCAGATAGTCCTCGTCAAAAATTCGGCGCCGACAACCAAGCTTGAAGTCTGGAATCAAAAGATGATGGTACTTGGCGGGCGCAGTTTTCAGGATATGGCGCTTAGCAGACGAAGTATGTGACCAGCGGACCAGATTGGTCAAGAGGCCGTCTTCTCTGAACATCAGGCCAGTGTACTCAAGATAGAAAAAGAGCAGCAGCCTGGCAAGACGGGGTCCAACAATGTTGTTGATGACCCACCGTGCAACACGTGGAGTGCCCATCTTGAGCTGGGGCACTAACCAATGTTTGGACCTAACAAATTGAACCACAGACCTCGAATTTGCTAGCACAGAAGGCACCACCTGGCACGCTGTACAGCCATTACCAATAACAATTATGTTTTTGTTGGTCAAGTCTGTAGATGGATCCCAGCGAGCTGAATGTGCATATACTCCCTTGAAATCAGCTAACCCCGGCAAATCTGGGTAGTTTGGATACACAAGGCCACCTTGGCCGTTGATGACAAGTTTTGCCTGATGAGTTATAATAGAGCCATCCTTCAATTTGACAGTAGCGTTCCAGACTTCGTTGGCGACATCCCAGTCGAGCTTTTGGATAAACGAGTTGAAAGTCGCAAACTGGCGCAGTTCATGGCGGTCAACAACGTCCAAAATGTATTTTAGGATATCGGACTGTGGAGGATAGAAGCGGTCCCACTTGGTATTGGGATCCTTTGACAGTGAGTAGAAAAACGCGGGGATGTCGACTGCGCAGCCGGGATACCTGTTGATGAACCAGGTGCCGCCAAAGTCGCCGTGGGTTTCATACAGGTGAAAGTCTGTAGTATGGAGGTCGTACTTGAGCTTGAGCGCAGTTGCGATGCCGCTGAAGCCAGCACCGACAATGAGCACCGTCGATTTCTTGTCTGCCATGGGGGCGATGTACTCCGATAGCGCTGTGATTCCTCTAAATGACCGGGAATTAAGTGTGGCCACCCAAACGATACTCTCAGTTAAGAGCACCGGGGAATCGAAGTGGTGTGACTAAATCTGTAATGATAACAGTATTCGGTGTGTTGTCCGCAGTGAGATTTTTAAGTGATCAAATGATGGTTCTCTCGGTGTAGTGTCAATTGACTGTCCACAATGATGCTCGATCGGCTGCGAGACTACCACCACTAATAAACTACTGCCCCGAAAAAAAAGATGCGACACTCGCACGATTTTATGCTTATGAATTGTTGTACACTGCTGTAATACTGAGGTACTCTGCCAGTTGAAAGATACAATTGAAACGATTACGCGACTCAGTATATTGGCTCTCCAAAAGTGACACAAAAGTGACACAGTGAGATACAGCGTGATACACCTGACTGTATCACTTCAGTTGCCTGCAACAGTTCTGGGGTGCCTCTTATATGCGCCAGACGGTGATGCCCAAGCGCAAGTCAAGAATAAGAAAGTGAACGCCAGTTCTACACTCGATGTTTTATATATAGACATATAATAGACTATGGAGGGGCACATACCGAGGTTGATTAGGACACATGCATGTGAACGAATAATGTGGGGTAGGGAGATTATAGATCATCACAGATCATCACTAATGAGCATCGAGAGTGAGAATTCATCGAAAAAACTAAATGCCGTGTTGTATCAGCAGGCTGCCTGCAGATGGTGGCCAGCAAAAACATTGGCGGGCACCATTGGCGGGCAGCACTGGTGTGCAACATGTTGTCAGTAGATACAGCTGCTGGTGTAGTTGTGGCGGCTCCAATAGGCTCCTCCTCCCATCCCCCCACCAGCTGTTGTGGTTGTGGGAAGAAAAGCAGCAGGAGGAGGAAGAGCAGAAGCAGCAGCAGCAGCAGCATCAGCAGCAGCAGCATCAGCAGCAGGAAGGGGAGGAAGGGGAGGAAGTGAGCTACTTGGCAGACTCAGCGTCGCGGACTGGCTTGAAGTAGGCGTGTGCCATGGCCTCTTTAGCGGTCAGACGGTCCTGGTGGTCGTAGCGGAGCAGCTTGTCGACAAAATCAATGGCCTCGTCCGACACCAGGTGCTTGTTCTCGGCAGTCACGAACCGGTGCCATGGCTTGCGAGGATAGGTGCCCAGCACCTTGTCGTACTGGGCGTCGAGCTTGAGACCGTACTTGGCCAGGTAGCGGTCGAGCTCGTCGGTGCCGAGCACGCGCGCGATCTTGACGAGCTGGTCGGTGTTGGAGGTGCCGTGGAAAAACGGGTCCTTTTTGAAGATCATCGACGCAAACATGGCGCCCAGCGACCACAGGTCGAGTGAGTAGTCGTACATCTGGAGGTCGACGAGCAGCTCGGGGCCCTTGAAGCACCGCGACGCCACCCGCACGTTGTACTCTGTTCCCGGGTGGTAGAACTCGGCGAGACCCCAGTCGATGAGCCGGAGCTGGCGGTTGTCGTGGTCAATCATCACGTTATGGGGCTTGACGTCGCGGTGCATGATGCCCTTGGAGTGCGAGTAGTCGAGGGCCTTGAGCAGCTCGTAGATGTAGTAGCGGATGTCGTAGTCCGACAGCTTGGGGTAGAGGATGCGGAAGTCGGTGTTGTTGACGTACTCGAAGATGAGCGACGGGGTCTTGGACAGCGGGTCGCGCACCACGTCCAGCAGCATCACGATGTTGGTGCCCCCCGCCAGGTTCTGGAGGATCTTGATCTCGCGCTTGATCTTCTTCTTCTTGACGGGCTTGAGCACCTTGATGACGCACTTTGCGCTGTTGGCCAGGTTGACGCCCTCGAACGCCTCCGAGTACTTGCCGCGCCCGATCTTGCGCACAATCTCGTAGTTCTGGAGCTGGCCCCACAGAATCGACACGTTGTCGTAGTCCCAGTACGACCCGGGCATGTGCTCATTGTAGTCGGCGTACACCCGCGCCACCGAATAGGGCGCCCGAGTCATGATAAGGGAAGAGAGAATTTGAGGTGATGGTGAGGCTTTTGGTGAAGCTGCTGACAGCGCTTGGTGAGGCTGCACCCAAAGCACACCACACACACTATCTGCTGCCAGTAGCCGTCAGCACCTCGCTAGCTGGGTTTGGACTTTTTCTGATGGTGTTTCTGATGGTATTTCTGATGGTATTCTGCTGGTATTTCCGATGGTATTTTTGGTATTTTCTAACGATATATTCTGGCAGTACTTTTTTCAATTGGATGCTGTTTTCTCTTGGTTTCATGTTTTGACAAGCGTATAATCGCACTTATATTATGTGTTTAGCATTGCATGTATTGGTCTTCTGCGTGGTAGCTACAGCGCATAGTCAGTTTTATTAAGCATCGCCGTTAGTGTGTGCATCAATCAAGCACGGTGCATGTCAAGAGCACATCAGTCGAAAAATAATACCCCTGATTCCACGCCCAACTGCGAAGCAGTTGCCACAGCGCGACGGAGTCGCAACAACCTCGTAGAGCCATGTTGGGACCGGATCATCTTGCGACTCCGTCGCGCTGTAGCAGCTGCTGCGCAGCTGGGGCGAGGACACTGACATTTCACATTGAATAATACATCGCTCTTCGCTAAGCAATTGTCCAGCTACCTATTGGTGATTTCTCAAACCATTAACGTATAACATGGCATTCTATCCCATCGTTCGTCTAGGCATATCGGCAATTGTTTGTGTTCTGGCATATATCTCGGTGGTGCTGTGAATTATCTGACTGTAGAGCGTAGCCACACAGACACATACAGCGCGGCATCTCCGTATGCACTGTCCGGCATGCACGCATCGATAACCTTCTAAAAGTCGTTGGCGTTCTTTACATCTGCGCGAAGTCATCGACCCAACCGTTCTGTGAGCATTCATCGCGCAATTTGGCCTGAACATATCATTGAAGGGTTTCCCAGAATTGCATGACCATCTTCTGAGCATTTTTCGAGAGAGTTGCATCAACACCCTGTTAGCAATTGAGCATTATCCGACCGCATCTGACCATCTCGAGAATTACTACCTCCAACACTTCTCCACAGATCGTGATACGGTTGGTCCACATTTGGCGCTGCCTGATGCCTGTCTGACGCTCTCTATGCATGGAGCATCTGGTGTGGAGGGGCCTTGTCGACGGCGTGGAGCACGCGGACGCGTCGCGGTTGAGCCTGGACCTCGAGCTGTGGTGTAGCCACCGACACGCGTTGGCCAAGGCGTCGTTTTCGCTGCGCTATGCTGGCTACGTCAACAGGCTCAAAGTCCCACTGTGGAAAGTATGCGGGGGCATTCTGCGGGTGTATACGGCCGACGAGGCAACGATGCAGTTTTTCCAGAACCTCGCTGACTGCGGGCCCTCTGGCGACTGCGACTACGCGCTGCTGGCAGCTGTCGACTCCCACAAAGACGTGGACTATGTGATGCTCTGCGTCGACCGCACCGGCACCGGCGGTGCTGTTGTGGTCGCGGTGCCGCTCACTGACCGGTTTCGGATGCCAGGCACCAAGCCAGAGCCCAACGCAGCCGCCATGTTCATTCCAGTATTTGAGACGCTCAAGCCGTCGGCATCATCGTCGTCGTCGTTAGACACCAAGCCTTTGGCAGCAACAGGCCTGCATGACGACGATGTCAAGCCAGCAACAAATATCCAAGACGAGGAGCACATGCCTTCTCCAACAGTGCAGCCTGTGGCTTGTAGTGCCAGCGTCAAGGAGATTGACAAAGTGCTGAGCAAGACCAAACAGCGCAGTGTGTCTGCGGTATCGCCAGCCGACGACGAGGACGACCGCAAGTCGGTGGAACGCGACACGCCGGTGGCCACGGTGATCCAGCGAGTGGTGCGCGCGGAGCTGAGGATGCGTATTGGTACCAGCCACAACGAGTACCGACAGCTGTACTCGCACACGTACCGTGCAGCATGCTTTGCGCTTAGAGGTCGGCCCGCAGTGCAGCTGGCAGAAGTCCAGGAGACGGTAGACGAACTTCTTAATCTATTCGGAGCGCGGCATCTCGACAGCACCCTGAGCTGACGCACGGATGTGGAGTAATGGCAGTAATCAGCAACCAGATATTACGACGATATCATTTGAGAAACTATATTAGCATATGAGCCAACTGCGCAGCAGTTGCTGCAGCGCGACGGAGTCGCAAGACCAGCGTCTCCGTTGAATTTAATTACATGTCGCGACTCCGTCGCGCTGTAGCAACTGCTGCGCAATTGGGAGTGGATTCATGAAGTGTATGCGATATACGGATTGAAAAAAGATGACCGAAAACAGCCATGGTGACTATCAGTAATGGGAACCTGGTATTTTATTTATTTTGTGTAGCATGGCATTGTTGACTGAGTGAGTGGATCACTAAACTGTTGGTATTCCACAACTCAACTGCGCAGCAGTTGCTTCAGCGCGACGGAGTCGCAAGACCGTCTTAGCTTGACAGCCTGGTATGCACCGGGAGTGATGTCGAATATGAAAAACTAGGACATACCTCGAAACATTAAATTGCAAGTGTGGATAACTAGATAACTTGATGAATTAATAGACACTCAATTGATAGACAGCATGACTAAGGGACATATTCATGGATTCGATCTTGTTTTGACATTGTATTTAAACTAATAAAACATATGGAAACTCGACTCGCGCAAGCGCAAGCTTTTATTCAGATGTGCTTGTACATGCATGCGATGCAGTACTAAGCGTGTCAATCTATGTAGAGCAGGCTTATTGATGCCGATCGTTTCAGGTGATGTGACTATCGGGTGAATCCGCTCGGCTAGTGGTGGTCAATTAGTCAAGTCTAGAAACTCAATTTATGGAAGAAAAAAAGACATTGCTGGTACTCAATTTATAAAGTATCTTGTATGTTCAATTAGCTGAGGTGTCTGGCTACTATTGGTGGTGGTGTCGATAGTTACATGGCCGAGTTATTACTGCTAGTACAGGCATCGTTGCTGAATTTCGAATAGTTTCGTCACCCGATCGGCAGCTTTTCTAAACTAAAGTCACATTACACGCCGATTATTTTCCAGACTACTCACGCGCTCAGTTGGCTGCCACTAATAGGAGGCTCTACTGATATTTGTCTTCCGGTTGAGGAACAACCGACGGCGGAACCTCAATTGGCGGACAATTCAATTCATTCCTGCAGATAATTCGTTCCTTTGCAGGATTTTTTTGTAATTTTGCTCTGGTTTTGTCTTCTCAGGCACTTGTAAATGTGTATATTTTCATGTGCACGGTTTCATTTTCGCCTCGCTGCATATATGTTCCGCTTCCGCGCTTAGCATTTCTAATTAGGTCCTCATCAGTGGGTGCCGCACCTGCTGCCTCGGCGTGTACCCAACTTTCACAAGCACCAACGCACTCTTCATCCTAACATGTCGGACAAGAAATACATCTCGCTGGCCGAAGTTGCCACCCATGACAAGCAGGACGATATGTGGGTGGTCGTCAACGGCAAGGTCTACAATATCTCCAAGTTTGTAGACGAGCATCCCGGCGGAGAAGAGGTGTTGACTGACGTCGCTGGCAAGGACTGCACGCGCGAGTTTGAGGACGTGGGCCACTCAGAGGACGCTGTCGAGATCCTCGACCGCCTGTATGTAGGCGACGCTGATCCACAGGTAAGTGAACAATGGCGTAACAGCTACAAACATGAAATAAGCCAGCCACTAATATCAGGAAGTCACTATCACTGCGAAAAAGCTCGGAGTGGCTGAGAACGTCGAGGCTACTGAATCATCGTCGTCATCGCTGATCTACTTGATTGTCGCGATTCTGGTGGCTGCTGGCTCTTTCCTATACCTCCAGACTTCGAAATAGACTACTAATAGATATAATGGGGTGTCTGTGTATAGCTTAGCTTCTGCATATATATATGGCGCCGAGCCAGGTTTTGCGATGCACTATCAATTGTTTTTTTTTTTTTTCAACTGTTTTTTTATTTTTTTAAAAAAATTGTTTTCTTTGTCTTGTTACATTCTTTTTTTTTCGTGCTTTCACAGAGCTATTCAATTCCAGCTGGACTCGTCATTCGATATGAGGCAATTTCGGACGGAGGGGCGAAGCCGTTTTTTTTACTTGTCTGCGACTAGTAGAGCCTGCGGAGATAAACAGAGATTAGCAGTGCCTTTACGTGCCTTAAGTGGCTTTAGTGGCTTTTTAGCGGCAGCCGTTTCAACGCGACGCACCCACATAGTAATAATACCCGTCGTTACATTGCAGGAGAATATAATAGTAGCTCAGCAGCGCCTAATGTCATCGCATGTTTCGCGTGCAGCCTCACACTGAAAAATAATAATATTATTAGAAAAAAAAAAGCTGACGTTATCATGACGAGCAAAAGACCTCTGAAAGAGCTGCTGGCAGCGGATCCGGAGGCCATTATGGACGAGGACGAGCAGTTCCAGATGGCCTCCGTGCCAGATCACGACAGTGCTTCGACGCGAACGGGGCTCTGCGTCGAATGTGGAGATCAGCCTGCCGAGCTCAACTGCCAGACGTGCCGTGAAGACTTCTGTGCAGTGTGCTTTGATTACATCCACAGAACCGGTACTCGGCGCACCCACAAGCGGGTACGGTTCTCCACCACCACCACCACTGAGCCGGCGGCAGTGTCAGGGCTGGTGGACTCGGGAAATACGCCAAATGCAACCCCTCAGGAGGACGGCGCACAAGCCGAGTCGGATCACGAGAATGCTGACGCAAACGATGCTGACAGGCAGAGCGAGTCGGCCGCCAGCATCGCGTCGACGCGTGGCGACAAGCCGCTGACTGCAGATGAGCTGCTGGTCAAGATCAGAGAGCAGGCCAAGTACATACCGCTACGCCTGACGAGCCAGGAGCGTAAGCTGTTGCGATTGCTGGAAGCCGCCCTCAACGTCAGCGAGTACACCGACAAGGTCGATATCCTGCTGTACTCGTCCAAGACGAAGCGCATGGTGGCCCAGATCAAGGAGATGTGCTCGATTCTGGCGGGGCTGGTGGTGGCCACCAACATGCAGGCAGGACAGCAGCTGTTCGAGGACAAGGAGTTCTCGGCCAACTCACAGTGGTTCCAGGATCTGTTTGAGATTGGCCGCCGCTACAAGATCATGAACCCCGAGAAGATGCGCGACTCGTTCGGCAAACTCATGTACATGATCATGGACTCGCGGCTCCCCGAGGTGCGCGATTCGCTGGACTTCGACCTCTACAAGCCTATCAAGACGGTGCATGGGTTTCTCAGTGAGCGCGATGCGCTTGGCCTGTTCGACGACCCCGCACTTTTCCAGGCGGTGGTGGAGATCACCGCTGAAGGCAAGTCACGCGCCAATGTGCAGGCATCCATCAAACGCAAGGAGCGCGCCATTGAGCAGCTCGCCAAGCGCTACTCGTCAAGCACAGCATCGTCCGAAGACATCCGCCAGTGCCTCTACTCCATCGGCGACTACCATGCGTACCTGCGTGCCAATAGGCATCCGGTGGAGGAGATGATCAAGATGTTGACCCATAACTTCGATGTCCATTCTATCGACGGCGACTTTTCGCTGGGGATATCATATGGACGGGGAGGTGCGCGATTGTCGCACGATCACGAGAAGCAGTACCACTATGTGCACCAGTCGCTGACTCTGTGGTCGCAGATCATGAAGGACATGTTCATGCTGTGGACGCTGGCCGACAACGACCTGCTGAGCGAGAACAACAGATACCGGCTGGCAGACACGGGGCAGGGCCTGAACCGCATCAAGGTGTGTCCCCAGGTGAGCCGGGCGATGCACAACATCATCCGCCGGACCCAGGAGCGCACGGGCAGCTGGATAGGGTCCAGTGTAGTGCACCTGGGCGACCACACAGTCCCAAACGCGCTGTTCTTCCTGGACAAGTATCTCCAGGTGCCACGCATTCTCACCCCGGTGTATATTGCAGTGAGCTCTATGGATCGGATTGCTCGTGATCCCTATGTTCACGAGTGGATCAGCTCGCAGTATGGCGGGGTCGACGAGCTCAAGCGCACCATCCTGTGTGACTTCTTCCGCCACGCGTTTGATGGGTCTGGCGCAGACAACTTCTACGATGCCGGCTCGTGCATAGATGGCCGTCTCACCAGTGCGTGGAACTGGGCCAATACTGTATCAAAGAAGCCTTATTACAAGCAATTCCTCATCACAGGGTTCACAGGGTTTAATGGTACGGATGGATTTTGATAGAGGAGGACTATGTATAACTAATGATATTAGCAGCCAGAGTCTGCTTACTTTTGACCCAAATTTAACTAACTAATATTTTTGCTCCCCAACGAGTAAAATCATCTATTTCATAATGCGTAAAAGCCGCCGCCGCCAAAGTTACTGTAGCATCAACAAGAGTATAATGACTGAAAAGCTGATTTGCAGAGATGTGGATGCTGAAGCGAGCGCGCAATTCATATTGCAAGTGCGGAAGCTTTGTGGGCACAGCTTGTAGCCTGATTTGATATAGCATATCAAGCGTAGCGTATGGTAGAATCTATATAACCGTCCTGAGAGGTCATATTTGAACTAGCCACTGGTAGATTACTAGGTACTCCAACGGTTTGATACTGCAAATCAATAATAGAAGATGCAGCTGTGGTCTCAACTTCAATTGGCTATGATATTAGAACAGTCTGTTATAATGAAACTCCTCTCAGGTCCCTAGTTGCCGAAGCAAGGATGTATATTTAGCAAGAAAGGATTGATCGTCAAATAGAAAACGTAGGTGGCGAACCAAATTTCCTACCAACTTTCCTACCAAGGTGATACCTTACTATAAAAGAATGTTGACATCCCAACGAGTGATCGGTCTGGAAGCCAAGATCTCAATATACAACTCGAGTTTGCTTTATCAGTCATGCCACAATCAGGAACAAGCTGATAAACCTATCCCAGCTTACATATCGTTGATAGTGCATTGACTACCCCACCAAAGCACTACAGCGATGGCGACATTCATTTCCTGACCCGCTGTGGGCGACAAAAACACGGCTAATCTCCGACTGCAGCAAGGAAAAAGCTCAGCAAGCGTCACTACAAGGAGCTGCACAGTAGAGATATCTGGAGCAAGCAGAAAAATCTAAGAGCTCAGATCCTTCTAGTACTAGGAAAGCGAGACTCTAAGAATGTCACACGACCTTGTATTTCTAAGAGCTACTGGAGATATAACTTCCATCCTACGCGTGAAAATGCAATTTTGGATTGGTCAGTTCAAAGCAGATGCTCTGTCCCAGGCCTCATGAATTAAGGATAGAAACACCCTACGTACAAACAACGAGAGTTGAAACTGGATAGACCACTTATACAGTTGGGGCTAGCTAGCAATTCAGACCTGAAACTAGTCCGCCAAGGTACCCGTTATGATAACGATAGCCCCGACAGGCGTTGGACGGGCTAGTCGCACGGTGCACAGATATCTTACGTCATGTCCTAAAAGGAAATAATGGATAACATTATCGTGTACCAAAGAGGTTAAATACCAAAAAGGGGATTAGACGGCTATAATTTCCTAAACGGGAAAATAACACATTCTCAACTCCTATCTTTCTGAAATACATAATCAATCACATACAAAACCAGCTAATCGAACATAGGTACATGGAGGCATAACATATACCGTTTACGCGCTGTCTCTGATATTGATATTGGGATGGCCCAAATTCCTGCGAGACGACTCGCTTCCCGAACTGACCGATTATCTATTACGGCTCCGAGCGAAAAACCGTGTCGGTCGTAGACATTCGCTCTGTACCTTTTTCCGTCAGATTGTGCTCCCAACGTGAAGGCAGTAGGCACGCTCGGCCGATCATATGCACTGAGCCGTGATGTTATGCGCGCTCGGCTCGAGATCTTGCGCCATTTTCCGACTGACTGTCTAGCTACCTGTGTTGGATCGCAAACTCGTCAGTCATGAACCCTGCGGGGTGTGGCACTTTACACTGTTGTAACCTCCAAGCTATTCATGTGAATATATCTTTTGAAGCAGACCATGTGGGCAGTCTCCACATTTTACCCCTGACGAAGGCGCATACTTGCAGGCGTCTTATCGAGATATAGTGCATATTAACCGTATCTCATTACATAATCGCTTATCAATGCGGCTCTTCCTGACTTCGTGGTATTGACCA
>JAKUBH010000061.1:0-30005 GCA_030563205.1 Sugiyamaella marilandica
ATCTTTGCTCTGCAAACAGAATACTTCTGTCGCAGAGGCAGTTCAGGTCAGACAAACCTTTATCGATAAGCCAATTAGGGCCCAGCTGACTAAGCGTCTTCCTACCTTAGTAGCCACAACCTTACGCTACCTATCGATGCGGCTTCAAGACACACCATTACCAAAGTAAAGGTTGTATATCAAAAAACGTCAAATAATAACTCAAATACACTCAGAATGGTCCGAGAACCACCCATTCGCTTCCTATGAGTAATTACTTTGATTTCAACTGTCTTATCGACTGTCTAGACCGTTTTTCGACACAAAATCGACCTTTCACTTTAAATGCCCGTCTCAAGATCACCTGCAAACGGGTCTAATTTAAATTCAGAATCTTTATTTATATTCTCCTTTGTCTCCTACACTCGCGGTTTACTCTATAGCCCAAAAAAACAGTATCCGGCCTATTCCGCGACTTTGCACCATTTTTCTAAATTTTTCTTCCATATGCATGTTGTCATGCATTCTCCTGCGCATGCTCGTCAGGATTGCCGTTTTGGGACTGCATCATTTCTAGCGTCGACTTCTCTATGACTTAATCCGGCCAAGACTTCATTATGCATTAGCACCATCCATCTCGTGATTTAGCAGATAGGATTCGTGCCCAACGAGATATCCTTATTATACTGCCGAATATCTACAGAATCATGGTGTGCGATCCGGCTTGATGCCACCGGACCATTAGGTGCTACAATCGATGCAACTCACTGTTGTGTCACATTTCCTGACCCCCATCAATACTGTTCCTTGCCCACGCGATGCGACAACCTTTCCGTACCCTGATCGAAGGAAGTGACGCGTCGACTTCCCGCGTTTCTTCGCCACGTCGTTGAATTTGCTCTAGCCCACGCGTGTTTGTAAAGATACGACTTGGTACCAGCTTTCTGCAACTCACAATCTTCCAAGTAATTGGCAACCTTTTGGGTCCAGACTGTGACTCGCGTCACTTACTGTTCCTTATTCCCTATTACACGGCTCACCCTGATTTGTACCGTAATCTACGCGATTCCCGCGTGCGTCTTGTACTACGACGCCGCTTTGACGCGCTCTGGATGCAAATCGATATACCTGCACAAGGACCGGCTCGACTATGAATGCTAATTCGCGATCACATCGCACTTATATCGCGATATTGTCGATCGCTATATCTCGATCGTGACGCACATTACGCTCGCATCCATTTTTTCGTAAGCTTGAGAAGGGAGACACGGACGGGTAGGGAAGTTACTATGCATGCCTCTTGTGGCAGCTATATATGAGACATACACTCTCTTTATGCAACAAACATGCCAACTTATCACAAATAAGTCAATTTATGTCGAAACCGGCTCCAGGCACGACACCCTAACCCCGTTTCGAATCAGAGCTCTCTGAGAGGCTGTGAAGGCAAACGGGGCTCATTTAACGAAGCCGAATGAGTATTTTCATCAGGTCACTTTTCTTACACAAACGCCGAGCCCTCGTTGATACATATAATCAGATGAAATAATATACCACATAGTGTTGGAGAACTTATATACTATTTGACAGAGAGATTTCAACTTTTAGCACAGCGAGCAACACGTCCTAACCACGCCCAGAAAGGGCAGCAGACCGCTTCTTAAACAGCCCAAGCAGATGTCACCCCCACTCCAGCAGATGTCACCCCCACTCCAGCTGCCGCCGCCTCCTTCGTCGCGCCGTATGCTTCTGCCGCGAGCATTCTCAAAAAAAAAAAAAAATGCAATATCGATAAAGTTATGTCACAATAGTCAGCTCGCATTATATACAACCTCCAATGCATTGCAACTAGTCATTTAACGATGGGTCATTCGAGTGACTTGGTCATGGGTTTTTGGACTTTCGCCTTCCAGTTGAATTATCCAGGTATAGCACGAACTTCAGAGCAGTAAGACGAGCCCCGTTTCAGCACATGAGAACTGTCAGGACGATTAGTAGTCCAATAATAACTTATATCGAAAGCTATTCAATCAACCTGCATTATCAAATTTGTTCCATTGAAAGCCAAGTTTGCTCGGCTACGGCCCTAATATCACTGTTACCACAGTGGTGGAGTGCTCGCGACAGTTACTAAGGCGTCACGGCATAAATTTGAAAAGCGAAGTAATAAAGCTGCTCTGAACAAGAAGCGGCTTGAAATTTGAATGATGATCTGCTTGGGTTCATATC
The DNA here is from genome assembly GCA_030563205.1 of Sugiyamaella marilandica. NCBI lineage: Eukaryota > Fungi > Ascomycota > Dipodascomycetes > Dipodascales > Trichomonascaceae > Sugiyamaella > Sugiyamaella marilandica. Next base: position 2,209 of record JAKUBH010000061.1, read on the forward strand.
GCCGAAACACTGTTGCAAGTTCGCAGCATACAGTAAGTCATCTCGATCATTTACAAAGTAGAGGTAAGGCTTGATACCTGATAAGGAAAAAAAGTTGAGTCAGCTGAATATACGCCAGATATAAATATCCAAATGAGGTAGCCCCGCAAATGAACTATGCAGCATTTGCCGAATATTGCCATTATACTGATAGTTCTTTGCATAGTCTCGTATGCCACCAGAAACTGGATTTTCAGGAATTATGAATCTGGAGTTGTGACAGAGCTTCGCGTGTATCCAATAAAATCATGTCGGGGCATTAAGCTGCGGTCTACCCAGTTGAACAACCACGGACTGGATCTTGACCGCCAATGGATGTTTGTGGACGCGAATACATCAAAATTTCTAACTATCCGCCAAATTCCGCAGATGACACTAGTCAATACAAATTTATCAGAAGATGGGTCTTTTCTTGAGATCTCAATTAGCGAAAGTGAAAAAGAAGTAACTATTCCTTGTTGGCCAGATGAGAATTGGCTGGCAAAAAATACTGTCCTGGGAGACGTGGATATATGGGGCACAGTTACTGATGGGTACAAGTATGGGCCTTCTGTGAACGACATGTTTTCGGCATTCTTCGGTCGAGAAGTTTGTCTCGTTTACAAGGGACCAACCCCAAGAATATTAGGTGGAAATGGATCTCCAAAGATTTTGGGAAGAACTGAGCACACTAAATTTGCTGACTTTTTGCCAGTGCTTATCGCGTCAAGTTCTTCGCTGAACGACTTAAATACTCGTCTCATAGATAAAGGGGAAGTTCCTATAACTATTGAGCGGTTCAGACCGAATATAATTGTGGATGGTACTCCACCTTGGACTGAAGACAAGTGGAAGGTTGTGAGACTCTACGATGACAATGTGGCCATTGATATTGATGTCGCAGCTCGATGTGCCCGGTGTCACGTTCCAAATGTTGAACCAAACACTGCTGTGAAGCATAAAAAGGAACCCTGGAATACTCTGATGTCCTATAGAAGAGTTGATCCAGGTCTGAAATTCAAGCCTTGCTTTGGAATGCTAAGCGTACCCAGACGTGCAGGCATGGTATCCGTTGGAATGAGACTAAGGGTCTTAGAGAAAACGAATAATCACAGACTTATATCAGGAGACTAAAATTTCAGGCCTGTCATATTGCGAGGAGGATACACACTAGATTTTTATTGTTTCGGTATTGATATCATACAGCGAATATAGAGTTTATTGTTAAACTGGCAATTGTGTTTTCTTCTAAGCCAATCAGTTGATATAACTTCCCACGCAAGGTGGAAACTAAACGAAGTATAAAGTCACAGAAAGAAATGAATAGCTGTAACGGTCTGCGGCCATTTAGGGAACCACGCTTAAGTCTCGAACGAGTCATATATCCATGTCTGCAGAGGCTCCAACGGACAGTCAGTAGTATGGATCCAAAATCTGCTCTCCATTCCCTGCGACAGGTCATCATTAACGTGACAAAGGATTAACCACTCACCAGGATTCAGTGCTGTCATTTCTGCAGTCTTGAACTCACCTGGCATCAGACCAATAGTTGGAGTCCACTCGCCGTTATAGTATATGTTGTTTCCATGAAGATGAACCGAATGAAAATCCACCCCATAATCATAGAAGTACCACAACACTTTATCACCCAAACACATCTCAAAGGGAGGATTGCTAGCATACGCAAAACCATTGATCGTTGTGTACTGCGGCCAGCTTGTGCTGTTTACCTGATACTGAGGGGTATTGGCAAGTTGGGGTTCCCAGAAACTTTTGTTGTATCCATTGTCGAGGTCGGCATTTGCCGTAGATAGGACATCATCGACACCAGTCAAAGTATCATACACCGACGGCAAGTACTTCTGGAGATTATGCAACGCCAGGAATGAGTTATATTCATTCACAGTATTGTAGAATAGAACAAACTCTCTAGCAGAAGCCATAACGGTCTCCATTTGACCTCGCTCGTAAACAATGTTCGCCCCACTTAGTCCTGCGTCAGTGTCCTGCCACATGCTAATGAACGCGTGGTAACCTAGGACTCTGGATGGGAAACCTTTGCTCGGTCCAGAACTCTCAGGAATGAGCCACTTATAAACTGCACATCCACCTGGTGGGACAGCATCTCCTGGCGATACGATTTGGGAATTGTTGTAATACAAAGACCCTTCGCTATCTTTTGTGTAGAACAAACCCATAGAGTGGAGCGAAGCGTAATTGTCTGGCATCTTATTGACAAACATGATCTCAATCATATCTCCGACCTCCCCTCGTAGAGTTGGACCCTGGAAGCCCTGCCAGGCAGGTTGTTCCGAATAGTCAGTGAAGTTTGGACCTGTATATCCCCGTATAACACCCTTGTCGTAAATATGACCAGGACTTTCACTTGTTGGGTTCACGTTGAAGAAATCGGCTCTGAAGGACTCGTTCAACGGGACACCAAGCCAGTTATCCCAGCCACCAGGAACATAGTCCCAGGTATTTATTTCTGCCGATATATAATACCTTCGAACCGTTCCAGAGAAAACAAAGTTGTCAGGTGTATACAACGGTAGTTTCCCATCCATCTTGGCAGAGCACAATGAAAGAGTTCCATTTGTAATATTGGCCGGATCAAGGGCATCATACTGAGCTGAGGCCAGCCCGAACAGGACCAACAATGCGTAAACTGCCGACAACATTGGAAAGTGGCCTGCAAAACTTGAAGAGCAGAACTACGACATATTTATAGCAGAGGCGATGAAGCATAGAAGCATTCAATTATACGAAGCATCAATCGATTTTCTGATATTTCTCGTATACCAGTTGCATATCTTGGTTGATCTATGTGCCATTTAACAGTCGCGCCTCTAACACGATGATGACCTGCCTAGTGCAACAGGTGAAGATCTGCAGGGCGACATTAATGCCTCACCTGCCGCAGAAACCTTAATCCGATCCTGACAGTGCATACCTTGTCACTTGTCACCGGGAACAGTACAGTATAGCCAGCAGGTTAATCTGCATACTGTGCTATAGTGGCATAATCAGGTTAATCAAATCATGCGCTATTATAGGGTTTTTTCAGGAGTTTGAACGAAGTTCTTTAAGAAGATAAGTGTTTTGTAGGTCTGTCGATGACTGTAAATCTAGATCTGTTGACCGTCAAACGCCGTTGATAGTCCGACAATCGTCCATTTATCCGTCTACCCGAAGTAGATGAGGCTGTAAGGTTTTTGTTTATCATTACTGTTTGATGGTGATCGCCTGTCATATCATCAACAAAGTTTGAAATACGAGCTCTAGACACTGCGACTCGCGGCCTGATGCTGACATGACCTCGCGGCATGCATGTCAGCATCAGGCCGCAGATCGCTGGATTACTGGCGACAATACCTAAGCCCTGTATTAGAACTAAAGAGTAAAATGTGTGTTACGTACCATTTGCCTAGTAAGTTCTGCGGTCATCTCGTATAAGTCAATATATTACAAAGCATCGGTTATCTCTTAAGCAATTTGACATATGCGATGAGCCTAGCCCTACATACATGAAGTTCAAAATGCTAATAAAGCAGACCAATAGTATCTCCGCTAAATCGACGTGAAGTTTAGCCCTATCAGCTCACCTCAATTCTGAATAGCATTCTAAATAACGGAATCGGGAATTATATGTGCGACGATCTCCGAAATAGGTATAAAATTCCTCATGCTTGACAGGAAAAGATCCCTTAGAAAGCATTTAATCCCATCTCTGCGACGATTATAAACTAATTTTAACTGTCTGAAAATACGAGTTCTAAAATTAACTCAAGATAACTAATTCTCTATAGCTCTGTCGCTACTTCCATAGCTTTAGTTGAAGAAATATTGTAATAAGCCGACGTATGCCGCTGAAAGGGCACAGAATGCTTAGTAATCTGTTTAAGCTTCCGGTTCAACGCGAACAACAGTAATCTCCTTCTCCACATCACTGGCCTCGACGGAGAATTCAGCTGTGGTTTCAGCTGACGATATCTCAAACTCATCGTTTTTATGTTCTTCAATCATGAAAAACGCCACATACGTTGTGGTTAAGACAGAAGATACCATTATCACCCAGGTCGAAATATACATCGACTTATAGCTGATCTTAAGTCCATCCAGTCTCCATACTACTGCGGCTGCAGCACTCTGAATTGATTTGTACCATCCAGAGAAATGAGCTAGACGACGCGAATTATTCGACAATGCTCCCATCAGCCAATAACAGTATGCTTGATAAAATCCATCGTAGAAGGACATAAAAATGTAAAGGATTAGAAGTGGACTGTAACGCTTTGTCTGTGTGACGTCGTACAATTCTGCAGGTGGATCGCCTCTAACGGTATTCTTGGCAAACGCCCATCCTCCACCCCAAACAATCATCGTCAAGCAAAACAAAAGCACTAAGCCATAGCGAGCTCTTGTTCTCCGGTTGAAGCGTTTGAGATCAAATATCACACCTCCAACAATTACTCCAAAACAATTGAACAAGTTTGACCAGAGTCCGTTAAACGACCTTGTCCGAATAGTGAAGTTAGGAGCATTGAAATCGTTTTGCTGATATGTATAAAACCAGTTCGAGGCAGCGAACAGTGGAAACAAAGTAACAATATATTTTGTTTCTTTCAAGCACTCATATAGTCCAACAATCTCCGACTTCCAAGTTGGAAACTTCGGAATCACAACATGGCTTCCGTCCTCACGTATAACCTCACTTGCGGGAATGAGAAACAAGGGACTCAGGCAACCAAGAAGCATTAAAACGATAAATACCACGTATGTTGGGGTGGTTAGAGTCCCAGCAGTGTTATCCCAGTTTGCCGCTACGGGGATAATAGAACCAATAACGCCACCTGCCTGGAAGAGACACCAGAATAAAGAAAAAGCTCTTCCTTTTTGGCTTTCCATCGGATAACCCATTGTAATGGCACCCTGAGTAGTCCATAGCATAGCTGCAGATAATCCTTCTATTGCACCTGCAATAACAATATAAGCGGTAGCTCGATTGTGAATATAAGACACTGCCAGATACGCTGAAGACATCAAAGCATAGCCGAAGCCTCCAAATATTAGGCAAAATCTTGCTCCCAATTTATTATAAAGAGCACCAGCGAAGAAAGCTAGCGCTGCAAACGTAGAATACACGGCGACATTGGCATTAGTGCTCTGATAAGTATTCTCTTGACCACCACCTCCGGCACCGCCCAAGGCGCTCGACATTCCGACAGTCATGAAAGCCATGAAACCCATGACTGCAACCTGAGCCATGGGCCTCCGGTAATTCGGAATTCGAATCCCAAACAGCCTATATGAGAAGTCAATTGAATCTGTACTGGCTGCCATTGTTGAATTGTATTGTCTTGAGCATGCCTTTATTAACTTGTCCTGTTATCACTGACCTTGCCATTCAATGAACCCAATTGGGACATGTTGGTAGATCTTGCGCTGCAATGAGTCGATGATCCGCTCCCCCGCCTGGTATCTTATATTTGCCTATCGCAGTGAGAACCCCCGCATCCTAGACACTCATGGTTTTGCAGACACATTCAATTGCAAATTCAGCTTTTTCTAAGATATTAAATGCACCTTTTAAGTGTTATCGGTAGGCAAGTCACACGTACAGAATTCTGTTAGGCATTCTAATGTATCAGGCCATCGAATAGCTAGCAATAGGTCAGAATTATCGTCTGCTTGCAGGTAAAGGATGCGAAGCTAGACCACTGATACAGCGTTTGTAGTGTTACATTCTCGACGCTATCAAATTGCGATATTATGTTGCAACTATCTATTGACAGCGATGTGACGCCTCCGATAAGGTTGTGGCGGGGGAAGTCCTGAAGGGGGAAGATCTGCAGGACTGTCCAACTTGCATGCCGCACTAGTCCAGATTGGCGAGATCGACATAGTAAGGCATCCAAGGCTCTAGTGTAGTCTTCACAGCTACAAGTGCCCAGAAATATATGGCCCCACATTCTTCGTTACATACTCTAAATGCTCACTGCGAAAGATCAAATTTAATTTTTTTCTCTATTGAATTAAGTGTTTCATATCATGCAATCGGCTCCTTTGAAAATACACTGACTGCAATTGTATTAACATTGTCACTTGCTTCATCCAGGATGCCGCCTTTTGTCTCAAAGACCGGCTCGTGCTCCTTGATGACAATATATGTAGGTATGATGGCCAGTACCAGAAGCACTGTATTGACTCCCATGGGAACATGGCCTCCATACCAATTCTTAGTGCATAACCCAAATGAGACTGCCTCGCCGAAACTTTCTTGCCCTCTTAGAATTCCTGTCAACCTTGCCATCTCTCCAATGTCTTCAGTCATAGTCGATACAGTGAAGTACATCCAGTTAGCCAACGTCTGCTGGGAAAATCCCCATAGTACAAGAACGAAGAATCCTTCGACAAACCCGGAAGAGGTCCAATCGAAAACTGGCGGATTCTTAGTATACTTCGCCTGTACTACCCAAGAGTAAGTCCAAGCGGTGACATGGACTATAATGCACCAAAAAAAGCCAATTCGAATTCGAGTCTTAACCTTCAGACCTCGGTAATCCAGGAAAGTGCTCATGAGAGTCGAAGCAATAAGAGTAGAAAAATTGCTGACAAAACCTATCAAAGCTCTTGCTCGAACACCGAAGTAAGCCGTCTCAAATATGCTCGAATACTGATTAAAATAGGCAGCCCAAAATAGTGGCAGGAGCAACAGTACGTGCTTTTGTTTTGATGTATTGATCACCTTCTTGATCTCTGAAATCAGGCCCTTTGCTGGTGCATCTTTAATTTTGGAACCGTCTGACCTCTCAACCTTTCCAGGAGGTGTCAGCATCAAAGCGATTGGTACTGATAAGCACTGGAGTGCTATGAACACCAAATATACTGAATATCCTACCTTTCCCTTTGCTGCTTGGTCCGCCCTGTGGTTGAGCGCAAGTACAATAGCTCCTCCAACAATAGGTCCCAGAGTTCGAAAGCTGACCCAAATGTTCAGGTATCTACCTCGCTTTGTTGGCTCTGGGTATCCCATAGCAATGGCACCTTCGGTAGCCCAGAATAATCCTGCGGATATCCCACATGCTACAGCACCAATAAGGACTAACCAGATATTGCCAAACCTATTGTTCGCGTACAATCCTGCAGAGTAAATAGGATACCCTACACCGCCGAGCGCCAACGTCCACTTCAAACCAATATTACTGGATATAACTGGACCGATAATGCAGAAGATACCCATAAGTCCAAACACCAGGGAATTAGCAGCATTAACTAGGAATGGAGACTGTGCCCCTCCAGCACCTAAGGCACTCATCGCGTTCCATAATCCAGGAGCGACGAACCCCACACCGCCTATAACGAACGCATTGAACAAAGTGGTTCTGTACCAAGTCATGATTTCAAGGGATGGCGCGATAGAAAAGCCATAGAATCATGTATTTATAATTTATATTCACTGGAGAAGTCTTTCCAAATGTCACACCTTGTATTGTGATTTTCTCAATGACGTGATTATATGTGAGTTAAACATCAGCTTTAAATCTGATCGATCCTTTCCAATCACAGGCGATCCTCGTTCATGTCAACCAGTAAGTTCTTTAGAGGCCTATTGAAAGTCTCACATGACTATGGACCCTGAATCTTTGCAAGTCCGAGCCAAATTCTTTTAAAGTTTGATCGCATAGTTTTCATGGAGGAAATAAACGCTTTTTCAACTGCCAGGCCCCACTGTTGTTTTCCGGACACGTATTCTGCGTTTGACAGTTTGATGGCAGGTACTAGCAGATTATTGCCATTTTAGGACTGATGGCCGCAGATAGCGATGGTGCAATGTGGTCGAGCATAAGCAGGTCGCATGTCCCGGTGCCGTGCGACAACTGTACAGAGAAAAACTCAGACCGGTCATAACAGTCTATATCTCTATGATACAACAATTTATAATATATATGGGCTCTAAAGATTGGACGTCAAAATATGTTCTTTCTATAGTCCACCAACACTACTTGCACTAAGGCAGCCGCCAAGCACCATATTGAAACATCTAGCTTCGCTTATGATACGCAATAAATGAAAACGAAAAGCGGCAATTTGAAAAATCTTCACTAGGACACAATGTCATGTGAATTATCTCATTATCCTATTAAATCCTATTTCGATGTACTTTCCTGAACTCAGTCTGTTATCTGATAATTAACCTGCTGTCAAGATACGCGATCTGCACAATGAAAGTTCAGAGGATACGCGATTGCAATCTATTAGCTCGGTTACCACCATCAATGTCTATTGCATTCGTAGCTTTTAGAGACGATTGTATCAAGTAGTCGTCATACAGTCTTTTAAAGGTACTCGTACTTATGCCGGGAATATGAAGATAGCGATTTCAATTTGACGCCGTCTATTGACGCTTAGCTGTTATTGGAAAGATACCCTAAACTACTTGTCGACAGTGAGTAATCGATGCAGCAGTCTATCGACAAAATATTACCAAAAACGACTCATAACTTACAGTTTATACATTATATATATATATAAAAAAGCGCAAAACTGGGTTTTCTTCTTCAATAAGCATTCTATGCGAGAAGTGAATGAACATTTAGATATTCTCGGGCAGCAGTCCGGTCTGAGTATATATACCCAGATATGCCTCTGCTATCCGGTGAAACATCCATCTGCATGTGCAGGTATCGTTAAAACATTGACAGAAGGTTTGGAACGTCTGACGGATAGCTTCCCTTGGGTTGCAGGACAGGTAGTCAATGAAGGAGGGAAAGATGGAGGTCAAGATTTATTTAAAATAAGACCTTTTGAAGAGATCCCTCGCCTAGTGGTCAAAGATCTGTCAGCTGACGCGTCAATGCCGACTTATTTGCAGATCAAAGAGGCGAGATTTCCGTTTCGAATGTTGGATGAAAGTGTTATTTGTCCTAGGAGTACAATTCCGGGAACATCTGGGGAAATAAACCACCGTGATTTCCCTGTGTTCCTACTTCAGGCAACATTTGTTGTTGGTGGTGTCATCTTGTCGTTTGTTAGCCAGCACCAAGCAATGGATATGATTGGCCAGGGGGTGCTCATGTTGCTTCTTGAGAAGGCATGTCGCCAGGAGCCGTTCACGAACGAGGAAATTTCTCTCGGCAACGTTGATCGCAAGAGTATCATAAAACTTCTAGAGGACCCCTACACTCCAGGACCGGAGCTTGATGATCAATTGCCTCAAAAGCCTGGTCCAGATGATACTGGATCAGAATCACAGGAAGCATCGAATGTCAAATGCTCTTGGACATATTTCAGTTTCACTCCTGAGTCACTAAAGGCTTTGAAATCTCTTGCTTCAACCTCGGTGAAGTCATCGTCGGGATTTATTTCAACCGATGATGCTCTAAGTGCATTCATTTGGAAGTCAATCACTCGTTGCCGGATGTCGCATCTAAGAAGTGAAAGTGACACGTTATTTGCACGCGCAATTGACGCTAGACGGTTTTTGGGCGTTGCAGACGGCTATCCGGGACTTCTGCAGAATATGGCATACAATTCGTACCGGATTGATAAGCTGCTTGAAGATCCAGTAGGATCGATAGCTTCTCAACTTCGCGATAAGATAGACCCCAAAATTTCTGACATTCAGTATAGAACGCGGTCTCTCGCAACATTCGTTCATCATGCATTGAACAAGAATGAGGCATCGTTCACCGCGAAAGTTGATACAGCGAAGGATCTCATGTTCAGTTCGTGGGCCAAGGTGAGGTGCTATGATTTAGATTTTAATTTAGGATTGGGAAAGCCCGAAGCAGTAAGAAGACCACAGTTTATCCCGGTTGAGGGACTACTGTACTTAATGCCTAAAAGGTCAGATGGCGAAATTGCACTTGCCGTTTGCTTGAGAGACGAAGACTTGGAAGCATTGGTGCAGGATGAAGAATTTATGAAATACGCAACTCATATACCTTGATAGATCATAGACCGAATTCATGTGCATGACTCAACTATCAAATTAAAAGTTGTCCATTGTAATCTATGTTTGTGAAAGTTCTAGTGAACAAATCTAAAATCCAACCGCTTATTGCCATCGTCCGCGTGCGTCTTCAAATATTCGATTCTTTGCTCTGGTGTCAACGCGTCCCATTTCTTCGCTTTGTGCTTGTTCCTTAAGATATAATATACCTTAGAAAGTGCAAAGATAACGATGTTTGTACATGCCAGACCTATCAAAACTCTATTCCCTCTCCTGTATAGTGGTGCGTCATCAGAACGATATATATTGTTTCCGATAATTCCCGCCAACTGAATGCCAATATTGAAGATAGGCGCCGAAACAGAACGTGTCCTTACTGAGTATGATACTTCAGAACACCATCCAACTAGTATAGCTTGAGCACTCGGATTGCCGATTACAAACATTTGTACTGCATACTGCGCCCACGGCTTCAAAGTACCGCTGGATGTATACTCAACGAGAATACAGATCAGAATCCAAATTTGGGGAAATAAACTTACCAACGCTCTCTCGTTTACATACGCAGAGAAATAGGTTATTCCGATTAATGTCAGCCCGGTGAAAAACTCTGTGGGAATATTGAGAAGGTTGATTTGAGTTGTGTCGTAACCAAGAGCCTTCAGATTGATATTCAAATACGACTTCACAGGATTTTGAGGAATTTCAAACATAAGGCCTATGATGTATAGTGGCCACACATCATAATCTTTCAGCGATGCCCATAACTGCTTGAGAGTTATTGCTTGCCGGTTATGCATGTCGGACTTAGTAGGATCGTCTCGCAGCACACGGTTCACAATGATTTTTTGCTCATGCTCAGTAAAGTAGCCATTGGGAAACCACCTAGATTTCGTTTGGGTTACTGACGGAACCATCAAGAAAAACGACACCACGCCGATCACGAGAGTTATGAGACCCTCGACTAAAAACAAGGCTCTCCAGCCAGAACCACCGTCTATGTTGACTTTCAACAGTCCGATAGCTAACAAAGCGGCAATAATCCCTGAATAAGCGTCAGTAACCCAGAAAAAAGCTGCTCGAACAGTCAGCTCCTTTGCATTGTAAAAATAGGACAGGTACAAGATAATATCCGGAATGAAACCACCTTGAAGTGCTCCGATAAGAAATCGGGTAGCCAAGAAAGCTGGCTTGCTATTAAGCCAATACTGAGACAGAGCTACAATTGACCAGGCGGTGATCTGGAATGGAATCCATCTGTCAGGGCCAATTCGTTTAGAAATCACTTGAGAAGGAATTTCTGCTAAAAGAAATCCAATGGATCGCATATTATTTCCAAGGTTATAGTCATCAGTCGAAAGTTTGAGATCCTTTAAAAATGTACCTGATACTGCTTGACTCAAATTTCCACGATCAAGGTTCAGGGAGAAGAACATAATACACTGGGTTAGCAACGTTTCACACAGGAACCAAGTATTAAGTCCTTGCAACTATTGCAACAGGACCAGTAAAACAGACATAGAAACGGATAAAATATAACACTCACCATATAAAAGTAGATCTTGAAATCAGCTTTTCTCAGAGCTGCCCGCTCCTCACCATACGTCCAACGAAATTCGGGATCAAATGCACTGTAATTCTCATAAGAAGGCGGTGGGAAGTACAACTCCGGCTTTTCGGCGGTCTCAAAAACTGACAGCTTGGTTGCAATGGCATCCGCAGGGTGCCTTTCCCATTTCCTCCAGAATTTTATGGCAAATTTATCTTCAAAAAGGTCCGGTTGTGCCAAATACTCGACATCTTTTGGTGCATAAACTGCCTGCTCCTGAGACGTCGGCTCCTCTGGTGCCTCGATTATGTAGACACTTTTCTCCATGTCAGTCATTGTGCCGTAGTTTCAATAGTGTAACAGTGGAGTTTATTATATATTAATCATTCTCGGGTAGTCACGTCAGACCCAGTTTGCATCTCCGATCTCATTGTCGCAATTTTTTTGGTGGTAGACAAATACCTGCATGCCATTCGGCTTCGATACTATCTTCTTCCCTGCATGCTCGGTCTGACGTTAATGTTTCACCGAAATTCAAGAATCTTTATCTCGTATTACCAGATGTACTGCAGTCACGCAACTCCATATTGTGGCTACGCCATATCCAGTGCCGCAGCAGTGCAGCACCGTTCACTATTGAACCGCACACACCTCTGGCTATTCTAAGAGAGCTCTATATCAACATTCCTTCTTGAGCATATAAAAGCGAGGTCTTCTTGGGCGAATCTTCGTCCCATGAAAAAATCAGGTTCTTATCAGGTTCTTATTAAGCTTACGTGACTGACTCTAGTTGTTTGTGTTCAGCTAGTGCGGCAACTGCACGGACAGCATATCGAACAAACAAGCTCGCAGGTGAATTTATTTCCACTTCTGGAGGGTTTCTCTAAAGATAAGATTAACTAGGTTTCCTAGATAGGCATTTCGGTTTTAGTCTGCATTACGCCATTATTGTCATTCGGTCGATGATTCAGCCGGCTTATTATGGAACAATTATTAAAGCCTGAATGACGCTTTCAACTAAGTTGATTGCAGAGGCTAGCCACTGATTCAAACAATGTCGGATTTGCGGCCTAAGGTATCAAGGTTACTGGATGCTAACGTCCGCCGGTTGGATGGTCTCTCGCCGTATGGTTCCGGCATCACATTTGGCGTACCATGGCCCAAAGGAGGATTGTATGGAGAGAAACGGTTCACATTAAAATCCGAGAGAGGTCTCAATGAATGGGATCTTGACTCATGGATATTAGCTAGATGGCCCGACGACTCCATCAAGTGGACCGCTCATTCTGTTAATCCCACAATTGGACATGAGTTGTCATATTATGTAGTAGCACATGATGGAGTCCATCGACAACAAAAGGGGATTACTATTTCCCAAGTTGATGGTGCAAGTCTAGTGATTCAGAATAATATCGGATTACGGATCCAATTTGGGCAAATCGGCTCGAACATCTTGATTGAATCCCTCAGCCTAAGAGGAGTTGTTAAATCAGTGCATGGTCAGTTGAAATCTCATATTGGTGAAAATAATTACAATGGCCAACTTACGCATGTTGAAATCGAGAGTCATACTATCAGTCGTCTAGTTGTGAAATTAAAAGGTATGTATACGTCTGTTAAAGCACAGCGAAATCACTTACCATTCGTGGTACGTCTCTATGTTTATTCGGAAGCAGAAACAATAAAAATGCAGCATTCATTCATTTATGATTTGGAGTCCTTGCCTGGGAGTGATCAACTGAAATCGCTTGGAGTCACCTTCGATGTTCCTTTTCACGGATCTCAGTTCTATGACAGACATATACGGCTTAGTGGACAGGGACTTGGGATTCTCGCGGAGCAAGTTCAAGGCCTTACTGGACTGAGATTTGGCCCATCGGATATAGATAGACGTGCACAAGCTAATGGAGATGCTGTGCCTAGCGAAGTGTGGAATGAAGAATTCCTTCAAAAGGTTGCTTATGTTCCTACTTGGGATGAATATACGCTCTCACAATTATCTTCTGATGGGTTTGAAATTAAAAAGCGTACAAAACGCGGATGCTCACAGGTCAAGGTGGGAGCGGGGACTCGGTCAAGTGGCGTCGCATATGTGGGATCTGCTCGGCATGGGGGAATTTCAATAGGCTTGGTAGACTTCTGGGAGAAATACCCTAGTCAGATCGATTTACGACATCTCACTGAAAGTGATGGTCAAGTTACTGTTTGGTTGTACTCACCATTGGCAGAGCCCATGGAAATGTCCCCTTATCATGACGGTCTGAATAAAACAACTTATCAAAAGCAACTAGACGGCTTGTGGGCCACATATGAAGATTGGGAAGATGGATTTGCAACTCCAGTTGGCATAGCTAGGACACACCAGCTGCTTCTCAAGGCATTTGACAATCGTACCCCTTCGAATCACGAGATAGCCTCATTCCTTTCAGAGGTTCTCTGGCAGCCCAAAATCGTTGTCGATTCGGTTTATTTGCACTCAACACATGCTCTCGGGAGATATTGGGCGCCAAACTACCATTTACAAAAATACGAGGCTCAAATAAAGGAGAGAACTATCGAGAAAAATCTCGAAATGCTATTTAATTACTATAGTGGCCAAATAGAACAACACCGTTGGTACGGGTTCTGGGACTATGGAGACGTGCAACACACGTATGACCAGCACAAACATGCCTGGAGATATGATGTCGGTGGCTTTGCGTGGGACAATTCAGAGCTTTCAACTGACTTATGGCTCTGGCTGTACTACCTCCATTCTGGAAGGGCCGATGTATTTAAGGTAGCAGAGGCGATGACACGCCACACTGGAGAAGTGGATGTCTATCACTTGGGAATATACAAAGGGTTCGGAACTCGACATGGAGTTCAGCATTTCAGTGATAGTGCGAAACAAGTCAGAGTATCTAATGCGTTTTATCGAAGATTCTACTTCTATCTCAGTGGTGGCGACGAAAGAACCGGCGAATTGATGCAAGAGTTGCTTGACAGTCATAAAGCAATATCCAGCCTAGATTCTCATCGAAAAGTTCAATCGGCAGATCCATCTACAATACCCGAAGGGTTTGCGGTTACAAATATTGGATTGGACTGCGGTGCACTTGCTGCAGCATGGCTAATAAATTGGGAGAGACGAACCGACAGGTGGGAGAAATCGCGTGAGCTTTTAAGAAAAGTTTTCACACAAATCGGAGCTTTGCGTTACGGATTGGCCACTAATAGCATATTACTTAATGGAGATACTGGTGAAGTCAGGAACTGCTCTGCACCAATACCAGAATATCTGATTTCACATTTGTCTATGATGTTCGGATTCCCTCAAATTATTTCCGAAGTCATAGATCTAATACAGCAAGAAAGCCCTTCGGACCTGAAACAGTTTCAGAGAGCTTTCTTGTCTTATGGTATCGCTTATAATGGGGGAGAGATGGTTCAAATGAAAGAGTTTGGATTCAAGTTTGATAGAAAAGGTACGTGGTTTCAAAGTCACTCGACTTTGACTGCCTATGCGTCAATTGTACTCGGGAGCGAGAGACTTGCCGGAGATGCTTGGACACAGTTCTTCGAAAGTGACGGCTTAAATGACGATACTTGCGACTGGCAATTACAAATTGCTGAAGCTCCAACATTTTTCTCAGCTGGGTATGAAGCTACGTGGGCTAGTACAAACAAGGTCGCTCAATACTGTATTGCTGCCATTAGCAATCTAGCATACATAGGCGTGAAGCTTGGTAACTATTCTGACTGATGACAATATTGGAATGAAGCACTTGGCATTACATGTATCTATGTATCAATCTGTCCAACTGTGGGTAAGGTCCTAAAGGGAACTGTTAGAACTGTACTGTACCTAGTTGTATAGACATATGTCGACCTGCAACTGTAATAGCAATAGTGTGACACAAGAACACGCTACTCACAACTATTCTATCTAAGGTTATCCCTTCGACGGCAGACAATACACCCAATGTATCTACTGTAGCCGTTAGGAGATGTTGCAATGAGCTAGTCAGAAATGCTTGTCTCTAAGCTTCAGAGTCTCATGAAAGCAAACCGTGTTTTTACTGCATTTGGTTAGATACCGCTCAGACCAGCACCTATTAGTGAAAAGAAGTACTTTCAGATGTGACAGATTCACACTGAACTAAATTCACTATGGAGCAATCAGTTCCTTGAAAACATGCATGTCAATTGAGTGAGTTCTGAGATATAAGCGCCATGCTTCTGACATTTTCCTCAAAACTCATGTCTTGATGATGATCTCTATAGCAACTTAGATGGCTAAGAGCAAACATGCAGGTACATTGCTACAATAGGTTCGTTGGATAGTCCGCATATTTAATTATATAATATATTCGCAACAACCCTAGTGAATATAAAAGGAGCTTTCTGACACCACTTGCCAGGGCTGCTGATGTCAATCACCAGCGTGCATGCACGCGCAGTGTATGATTCCCGAGGTAGGTGTGAAATGTAATTGCGGCACACGAAGCAGACTTTGTTCAGCAAGCCTAGAATAATTTGATTTACTTGTTTTTACAGGAACTGACTTTCGCTCTCACTTCGTGCATGTGTGTGCAACTACTAAAGATTCGATCAATTCTAACACAAGGTAAACCTACTGTGGAAGTTGAGGTTGCAGTTGGTGGAAATCTGTTTAGAGCCATCGTTCCTTCTGGGGCATCTACAGGGTCTAACGAGGCAATTGAGCTTCGAGATAATATTGATACAAAATGGGAAGGCAAGGGTGTTGACAACGCAGTGTCGAACGTGACTGCAATAATTGGCCCTGCATTGCTGAAAGAACATATTCCTGTTTCAGATCAGGCTGCTATAGATCAATTTTTGAATGATCTCGATGGAACGCCAAACAAGAGCAAGCTTGGCGCAAACGCCCTTCTAGGAGTATCTTTAGCACTGGCTAGAGCTGGAGCAGCTGATCTTGGTATTCCTTTATATGAGCACATTGCCAAGCTTGCGGGAAAATCTGAGCCCTATGTTTTGCCAGTTCCAATGTTTAATGTGCTGAATGGAGGGACCCATGCTGGAGGTAGCCTTGCATTTCAAGAGTTTATGATCGTACCGTTAGAGTTTGGCAGTTTTAAGGACGCTATAAGAGCTGGAAGTGAAGTATATCAGGAGTTGAAATCCTTGGTCAAACATTTCTATGGCACATCGTCAGCAAACGTTGGTGATGAGGGAGGGGTATCGCCAAATATTAGTACAGCTGAAGAAGCACTGGAGTTAATCACTGAAGCCATCGAGCGCAAAGGTTACTCTGGACGGATAAAAATTGCAATAGATGCTGCAGCATCTCAGTTTTATGAGGATGGTGTGTACAACTTAAGCTACAAGAATCCCCATGACGAAAAGCCAGTAAAAATGTCATCCCGCGCCCTTTCCAATTATTACAGTAAACTGATCGACAGATTTAAGATAATATCCTTAGAGGATCCTTTTGATGAAAATGATTGGGGTGCGTGGCAAGCTTTCTACAATGAAATTAGAGGAAAGATTCAAATAATTGCTGATGATTTGACTGTTACAAATCCAAAATTTATCAAAAAGGCTATTGAAAAAAAGGTTGCAGATACTCTGTTACTCAAAACAAACCAGATTGGTACATTGACAGAGGCTATTGAGGCAGCAAAATTAGCTCAGCAAGGATCTTGGAATATACAAGTTTCTCATAGGTCGGGTGAGACAGAGGATCCTTTCATTGCACATCTGGCGGTCGGCCTTCAAACTGGTCAACTTAAATCTGGCGCTCCGGCACGTTCTGAACGTCTTGCCAAATACAATGAGCTTTTACGTATTGAAGAGGCTCTGGGAAATCGAGGTTCATATGCCGGAGAAAACTTCCGCCAATTGGCAGAGAGTACATAGACTTCAAGGGTCACGGAATGCGAATTGGATTTTTATACTGTAATGGTTGGCTAATAACGTATTTACTATTAAAAAATACTTTTGAGGGGAGAAAGAAATCGGCCTGTCACTTCAGATGCAACCATGCCATCGCGACTACAGTGTAACAAACAAAACTCAGACCCGCTTTTCAAATCATTTCTGAATATCCCTAAAATCGCACCCAAAGCCTGGTGAGTTTCGATCCAAATATCACTCTGTGAATAGACAAATTCGACTATGGTATGCCATATGCATAAGTGATCACTAGCGCTACTTACTCAATAGAATCATCAGAGTTAAGTTTCAGCGTTCCGGTTAGAAACCACAAGTAATTAAAGTCGGCAGGTGACATTATGTCTATGCCTAAATAATTTCTAAGGAGACTAAGCAATCTCCTGGTCTCCCATTTGTGTGCTATGTTGAACGATAGAAATGCTGCGTATACGGGCCAATGGGCAACACTTAAAAGTTGATGTGAAGATGTTTGAGCTGAATGACGTTAGGGTAGGTGATAGGTCAAAGCAGATTGAAGCAGAACTAAAAGATGATCTGGAATCATCGGCGTCTGTTCTGAAGTTCACGACTCAAAGTGATCAGGCTGGAAAGCTGATATCCGAATTTTTTTCGCAGTAATCTGGATCCAAAGTCGACTAACAGATTCCAAAGTGGCGAGTTTGGAGGAAGCTCTAGAAATGTCCGGAATGATAGTTGGATAATTGTGCCCAAACTATTGGTATTTATTGTCTAATCGTGAAAACATAGCTAGTAGGCTGATTATGATGGCGAGTAAGACTAGCAATTCTATCCGAATGCCGTACTTGTCCGAGATATGACCTCTTGATCCACAGGTAAAGATGGCGATATATACGTCTTATGCAATGACAAGGTGGAACTCCGAGACGGGTATGTCTCTATGATGTTTCTGCACCTTAAAAATGGAGAAGTGGAAAAGCAGCGGTTGGAACATAGGGAATCGGAGTCAGATGTGCACCCGATATCAGTTGATATTTCTGGATTGGAGAGGAGCGCAACGACGGAGAGCTTTTCTCTTGGCGGGATTGAATTCTGTGCTCTCAATTAGGAGCTCTTGGAAGAACTTCACAGACACCTGCAGCTGATTTAGATCTGGATCGAAGAGTCAAAAGGCGCAGACTGGAGATGAAGTCAAGCGATGAACAGCGAGCATAGTGAGTTCTGATTACACTTTGTGGGCATCTTTCTGCATCACAAAACTAGTCATTTTTTTAAAAACAAGTTATTTTGTAAAAAAAGTTGATTTCGGACCGCTTTTTCTAGGTCAGTGGTCCTTTTTTAATACCGTCGCCGACTTGTTTTACCGCGGCCATCAACTAACTGTGGAGAACAAGAATTATTAGAGTTTGGTGTTAACCGACATGAGACACTTGGATACTAAGCCATATTACATTGTATGTTTCAAAGGGGTTTCGCCGCTTCTGAATCAATACACCAATAGGCTTATGTAGAAACCACGACTTGGCACTCAGGGGTGCATTGGGTTGAAGAGCGTTAATTTCGTATTCCACAATTGATTAAACTTCTCATGTGCACCACACTAAATGAACTTAGGAGTATTGGTGCTTATTAGGGATATGCGAGTTATATTTAACATATCGATTAGAATTATAAACTATATAAAAAACATGAACCAATGCGATGCAACATGATGGGAACTCGACCGTGTTGCGCAGATAATAATAATGTCGTCAGCTCAGCAAGTTATCAGCGGACCGCAATATTGCTGTAGGACGTCTTCCATATCTCGTATGTCTAATGCCAGATATTTCTCCGCATGTAACAGGCTAACTGGATCACCGGCACTTCACGTAGACTGGAAGCCCGTACCGTTTCAACTAAGGAAGCAAATGAAACGAGCTCGTCCATGACGTACATGTAGTCGTCTTCGGTCCTAGGACGTTTGAAGAAGTCCCTGACGAGGTTTCTAGTTTCATCCAAACCCAACCTCAAGGTTTTCAAGTAGTACGCGATTGCCGTTTTCCTGAGAAGAACCCGACTTTGAAGATACCCTATTAGAGCCCGAGCTTTGTTGTGCATCCTTTCCCTCATCTGGAATGTGGCTACTCCTATCAGGAGCTGGAAAGTTTGATGGGTAAGTAGAATGGGCGGAAAACCATGTGATGCTCTTGAAGATGAGCTGCTTTGCTCCGCATATTCCTCAGGCTGGCCTGAGCCATGTTGCCCTTGATGCTGACTCCAACCATTTGCATTCGTATGACCTCTGGGCTGGACTGGTGTTTCGAGAGCGTCGTTTATGAATGCTGACGAGTTGTTTCCATTGCCAAACATATTGGTAGGCCCGGGATTCGGATTCTCCCACCAAGTCGTATTCAGCAAATGGTGCGATGCAGCACAATATCAGGGGGCCTGATGATAGCAGGATGGCGACTTTCATCCAACGATAGAATATGGTAACTAATCACTCGCTGCACAAGTGTCGGTGGGGAGCAAGTTTAGGTGAAGGAAGGTTGCAATGAACTAAATAGAAAGTCTGAGAGAAATTGACGTCATTTCTGCACGGCTTCAAAATGCCGTTCTTTCGTTAATTGTGCATCTTAAGCGGTTCCATTAATGTGTGTCTGTTTTGATCTCCGAATAGTGGTTTGAAAATCATAAGTCAACTTTAAACTTAGCGTGTGCAGGTCGCGATGTCTCTCTCGGCGATCGGTGCCGCGAGCGGATGTAACATGCATTTATATGCAAGGGTGTGTTTTTACCCACACATAAAATCGACGATCGTTTGATAGCAGGCATAGGTACGAATATGGTCACGTTGGCAGGTTCAAGATTGGCAACTATGTATGAATGCATAGAGTAGGCGGTAATTGTAGATGGATGTTGGTACCGTCAAACCAATGGTTTTCACTGCCGCTAGTGGAAATGAAAGTGATAATTTGATGATTCTGGCGAATCATGTGAAGCGTCTAGCGAGTAGGCTCGATTGAACTATGACGCCGCGCGGTTAACCCGGAATAAGGATGGCTGGAAACACTTTATATGGTACAATGTAGACGACGCAATAGGTATCTCTTTATGATGTTTGAATACTTAAGAGATACAAAGTGAAAGGTTGCGTTTGGAATATATGGTCGTTGTCAGTCTGCGTTGCCCACAAGAGATAACCTCTCGAAACACGAAAATCAATATAGGAATTGAAGCTGCTCCTGCCGCGTCGGGTCATAAATGCACTCTGATCCCACTCAATGAGACCAAGTAGCGTCCACAGCGCACCTTGCAGGCAGCTTCTAGTAGCCCGTGCTGCGACCGCGCCGCGCCTTATTGGAATGTGGTATACTACTTCATTTTTTTTTTTTTGCTATGCAGCGTCTGCTACTGTCGGTGATCAGACAATGATCATGCTTGTGTTCTGCAACTCAGAAAAGGTATCCGACGGTCTTTCTGTAAAGGAAAACAGCAGTAGATGAAACAGTGGTTTACTATATATCTTTTTAAGTCAAGGAATCTCACAAGGTGACAGCAGCTACACGCAATGCATTCGTATGCCGTCTAGATTTAATTTTGAATCTGCATGCACGATCGATAGGGTAGTACCCCTATCTGTATACGGCTATTCCGACAATCTAGTCGAACGACCATATGTGACTTTTTATCGCACACACGCCTATTATACTATCAAAGGGGTCCATTTAGCACAATCATCTAGGATTACGTGCCCTTCTTAGTCTTGCAGCATCTTTGTATTTCTGCCGCCATTTCATGTATGTTTCCAAGTGGGTCTGCCACCATTTCATGTGGCTAGGCCCCGCTTCTGTTGCCAGTCAGCTACAGCAAGCTCTGCATCCAGATGCATCTTCGTGAATTCTGGCTGCGCAATGGTGCTATGGCACGCCGGCTTACTGTAAACAAGCATTGGAAGTGACATGAAAAGCGGAGCAAAAGCACCGACGGAAGATAGCTTACAATATCTCGATTTCGCTTCTAGCTTTGTCAGCTAACAGCTTCGTCCGGGATATCTGAAAGCGTTTCTCTGTTGTGTCCAACACCACCTGATGTGGTATGTGGGCCTGCCGCCTCTTTTTCTGCCGTTCGACCCAAAAGCACTGCATGCATGCATATCTATCTTCGTGATGTTGGACGTGGGCCGTGCAGCGAATTTTTGCTAAAACAAGCATTGAGCATGCGGTGGTCAGGAAATATGCAGAAAAGCATGGATGAAGATAGCTTATAATAACCTGGGCTTGCCCCTAATTCTGTTTATCTAAACATTCCTCGGTCGTGATGGTGAAGCTGTCGTTACGACTCTGCTATGCAGCTTTGCTGTTGTACTTCCTCAAAGGGGTCGTCTCTGCGAATTGCACTTTGTCTCAAGACGTTTCCCAGTTTATTACATATGTGGCAAACGACTTTGCTGGGTTGCCTAATAATTGCATCTCCCAGTTAGAAGCAGACAATATGGATCAATACCTTAATTGGCAGGACGAGACCGTAAACGTCTACCAAAGTCTACTATTAATGATGCAAGACATCAATTCATCAAACGGTGTTGGTGATGGCACTGAGCCAGTGACGGAGTGCGAGGTAGCCGAGATACTTGCCGCCATGAATACCAGTTATTTTGCTAGTTTGCCTAACTTATTCCCTGTACTGGTAAAATATTCGGAGGAGGTATATACATCGTCCGATGGATTCTATACCCCTTACGTTAGAGAAGGATTGGAAACATTGCTGAATTACACCATCGAATTTGAGGATGCCGCGAGCGCGTTATTACCGTGTGAATACGCTCAGCCTGAATTGGGCGATCAATTCGCATCTCTCAATTCCGTTATGCTCTCGGCGATGGAATTTTATAGTATCACTTATGAGATTCCATCCCCTACGGCTAGCTGCACTATCACGACATCGTCAAGTGACATCTCCACTTCTTCAAGTCAAGCTTCCGCTTCTTTTATTCCAACATCCACTGCATCTTCTATTCCGACAGCCACTGCAAACTGCACCTTGAGTCAGGATGTTGCCCTTTTCGTCTCATATGTGGCAAACGACTTTGCCGGGTTGCCTAATAATTGCATCTCCCAGTTAGAAGCAGACAATTTGGATCAATATCTTAATTGGCAGAACGAGACCGTAAACGTCTACCAAAGTCTACTATCAATGATGCAAGACATCAATTCATCAAACGGTGTTGGTGACGGCACTGAGCCAGTCACGGAGTGCGAGGTAGCCGAGATACTCTCCGCCATGAATACCAGTTATTTTGATAGTTTGCCTAACTTATTCCCTGCACTTGTAACATATTCAAGCGTGTTTAATGAGTTCGACGGATACTATTTCCGCGACCTTGTGGGCGGACTGGAAGCATTGCTGGATTACACCATCAAATTCGAGGATGCCGCGAGCGCGTTATTACCGTGTGAATACGCTCAGCCTGAATTGGGCGATCAATTCGCATCTCTCAATTCCGTTATGCTCTCGGCGATGGAATATTTTAGTATCGCCGATGAGATTCCATCCCCTACGGCTAGTTGCACTATCACAACATCGTCAAGTGGCATCTCCAGTTCTTCAAGTCAAGTTTCCGCTTCTTTTATTCCGACATCCACTGCATCTTCTATTCCGACATCCACTGCAAATTGCACCTTGAGTCAAGATGTTGCCTTTTTCGTCAAATATGTGGCAAACGACTTTGCCGGGTTTCCTGATAATTGCATCTCCCAGTTGAAAGCAGGTAATTTGAATCAATATGTTACTTGTCAAGATGAGATCCAAACTTCCTATCAAAGTCTATTATCATTGATGCAAGACATCAATTCAAACGGTGTTGGTGATGGCACTGAGCCAGTCACGGAGTGCGAGGTAGCCGAGATACTCTCCGCCATGAATACCAGTTATTTCGATAGTTTGCCTAACTTATTCCCTGCACTTGTAACATATTCAAGCGTGTTTAATGACTTCGGGGGATACTATTTCTCTGACCTTGTGGACGGACTGAAATCATTGCTGGATTACACCATCGAATTCGAGGATGCCGCGAGCGCGTTATTACCGTGTGAATACGCTCAGCCTGAATTGGGCGATCAATTCGCATCTCTCAATTCCGTTATGCTCTCGGCGATGGAATTTTATAGTATCACTTATGAGATTCCATCCCCTACGGCTAGCTGCACTATCACGACATCGTCAAGTGACATCTCCACTTCTTCAAGTCAAGCTTCCGCTTCTTTTATTCCAACATCCACTGCATCTTCTATTCCGACAGCCACTGCAAACTGCACCTTGAGTCAGGATGTTGCCCTTTTCGTCTCATATGTGGCAAACGACTTTGCCGGGTTGCCTAATAATTGCATCTCCCAGTTAGAAGCAGACAATTTGGATCAATATCTTAATTGGCAGAACGAGACCGTAAACGTCTACCAAAGTCTACTATCAATGATGCAAGACATCAATTCATCAAACGGTGTTGGTGACGGCACTGAGCCAGTCACGGAGTGCGAGGTAGCCGAGATACTCTCCGCCATGAATACCAGTTATTTTGATAGTTTGCCTAACTTATTCCCTGTACTGATAAATTATCAGCAGGAGGTATTTGTGTCCGATGGATTCTATGCCCCTTACGTTATAGAAGGATTGGAAACATTGCTGAATTACACCATCGAATTTGAGGATGCCGCGAGCGCGTTATTACCGTGTGAATACGCTCAGCCTGAATTGGGCGATCAATTCGCATCTCTCAATTCCGTTATGCTCTCGGCGATGGAAGCTTATAGTATCACTTACGAGATTCTATCCCCTACGGCTAGCTGCACTATCGCGACATCGTCAAGTGACATCTCCAGTTCTTCAAGTCAAGTTTCCGCTTCTTCTGTTAAGACCAGCTCCGCGTTTGTTTCAGAAGCGTCGACCAGCACATACCCTGACTCTACTAATTCAATGTCGATTATCCGACCATCAGCATCGAATAATTTCGCAAGCTCAACTTCGATTTTAACTTCGTCATCGGCTTCTGCCACCAAGTCTGATTCATCGGTTTTTGTTGGATCATCTCTTGCTGAGAGCGCATCCAGCAAAAGTACACTCTCGTTTACAGAAACCTCTTCTGCTTCAAGTTCTGCGTTCACAACGACCTCAACTACATCACTGACCCCGGCCACAACTTCAACTCTCGAAAACGACTCTTCTGAACTCGACTCTAATAGTGTTAAATTGGTGGATATTGTTGCTGCTATTACGATTAATACCAATCCAGCGGTGGCTCTCAGCGACATTGTTACAGCATTCACTGTATTTGAAAACACTTTGCTCACTATCTTGGACCAGTTGAGTCTGGTTTCTGGATTATCGTTTAAGCGTGCAACAGATTCTTTGACTGCTGAACTTGTCTTGAATGCAACAGAAGAGATTGCATCAGTAGTCGACAGCTACACCTCCGCATACAGTGTTCTCTCTAGCCTCAACCTGACTTCCACTGTTTTTACCGAGCTCCAGACGATTATTTCTCAAGGAAACAAAGCCGCTGCAGACTTCGGTCTCACTTGTGAAACTTCAGCACTAGACAGTGCTGTCGCGAATGCTAATGCCGTGTGGTCTGCGTACTCTGGATTTACCGCCTTCCCCACTGTTTCATGCATGTTGTCAAGTTCGTCAGCTGTATCCACTGTTGTTTCCTCTGTTTCTGTGTACAGTTCAAGTGCTTCCCCCGGGTCTTTAGTATCGTCGTCAAAGGTGCCTTCTCCTACTGGTGCGCCTACAAATTCTGGTTCATCGGCCTCTTCTGGAGCTACGACTTATTCAAGTGCTCTTGGCTATTCTGGTACTGCTACCGTTTCTGGAGCAGAACCAACTAGCTTTTCCAGTGCTTCTGCGACTGGTAGAAAGATTACTTCTGGCTCCGCAGTGTATAGTACACTTTCATACACCACTATTATTGGAATATCCACAATAACAGGGTATAGCACCTTCATTGTCACCACCTGCCCGTGTGAAGATGTGCCAACGTCTTCTGTGACATATACCACTGTTGTTGAGCCGGTTACAGTTACGATCCCATGTGGTATGACTTCCGGTAGTACAAAGTATACCACGATTGTTGAAGACGTTACGGCTACTGTTCCCTGTGGTGAATCGACTGCTTCAAGTCCTGAGTCTGCCACGGTTTTGGAACAGATAACTGTTACGTTTCCATCTGAGGAAGACAGCACAGCTTACAACACTGTTACGAAAGAGATCACTGTCATTGTTTTAAAGCCTACAGCAGGTGTTTCAGCTAAAGCTACGGTCTCGTCACAAACTCGGAATGCCGAGCCCGCTGTCTCCTCTGAAACGCATGACACTGAGGCAACAATATCATCCCAAGCTCAGAACACTGGGGCTAGTCTAGTGGAGGCCTCTTCTGGAGAGGCTTCTTCTGGAAACGCGAGGTCTGCTGCTCTCTCTCTCTTCAGTGTTGCCGTTGGAATCGCCCTTCTACTTTAGACCTCGCATAGAACTAGAAATCGTTCATTTCCTTTGAAGTTCTCTTCATTTTCATTTTCTGAGGTCGAATTTCACCAATCTTAGTCTATGCTGAGGTCAATTTGATAATAAACAAAAGAGTTTTATAATAAATTGCTTGGAGACTGCTAAGGCCCAAGTAGAATAATAATCTTCTATTTTATGCCTCTTGCGTTTGACCGATTAATGAAGTACGTGTTGCATCTATGATATAAAGGAGAATACAGCAATTTTGCTGGCGAGTCAAAAGTGTTCATAGCTGCCTTTCTGCGCAATCGTCAAAGCGATTCTGTACACCTGCCAATGATCTACTTAACTATAACCTCGAAACCAAATAGCTTTTCCCCTATCCCGTAGTTTAATTCTACGACGATCGACAACCCAACCAGAAATTGTGGCTCCATCGTCTTGTCCTGTTGTTACTACGACTCCGGAGACTGCTATCACATCTGCTAACTTATCCCGATTACTAGATCTATCCACGACATCAATGCAGGATATATGTGGTTACAGAATCGCCAAGCATTGTATGCATTACTTCACCGATTACGACAATCTGCAAGAGTTCATAGAGGAAAGAGTTGAAGCATTCCATAATGGTCAGTCATTCCAATACCTTGCAGTGCTAAATTTCGACGAGGCCAAGCTGCTGGAGATGGAGCGACAAGGACTGCGACGTCAAATGCCTCGGTTCAGAGTCTCGCTGATTGATGATTTCGAACTTATCGGAATTTTAAAACTGGTGTCACGCGAACACGAGGAGGGTCATCGGTGGTTAAAAGAACTGATTAATGAGAAGCTTCAAAGTTATGGATATGACAAGCCTCGTGAGCTTTTAGTCTCACTTGGAAGTGCAACGCAGAAAGTCGCAGAGACAGATGACAGCGACGAGGAGTGGCGTGAAGATTCTGAAGGCAAGAAGAAGAAAAAGAAGCAGAAGAGCAAGGAGCCTGATGAGTCTCTTGTACCGACGGCATACAAGTCGTGGAGCTTATCATTTTTTAATGTTGAAGTCGGTGTGAGCGACTCAATGGAAAATTTACGCAGAGATGCGGAATTATGGATGAATGCAAGCGATGAGTATCCCAAAGGAGTCCTATTGGTTAATGTGCGGAGAAATGAGAAAGTGGTCGTTTTTGAACTTTGGAAGCGTAGCAGCGGAAGCGACGACAGGCGTACATTTGAGTTCGATGCCTACGACGAATCAAAGACGAAATCCCAAGATCCTCTAATAATTCCGGCGGAGTTGTTTTTTTTGGATGGTGCCCCTACATTTCTCAGGGATGAATTCGTATTTTATCCTGAGGACTTGATACGGGTTTGTTATAGTATATTATCTCTTAGGGGATATGATGTACTGAGACAGGAATTTCTGTTGCCTAAGGAGTTTGTACACGCATACACCACTCTCGACAACTTGAAGAAGTTTGTGACCAGATCGTTACGCAGCAAGTTGGCAAAAACAGAATGTCCTGGATTTGTTCTGATTCGAAATTTTACGGATGAGCATCTCTTCAGGCAGGAGATTGCCGAGTTTAGAGTTGAAAAGCCATTTGTAGCTGCAGTTGATCGGAATTCATCGGCATCGGTTTTGAAGTTTATAACTCAAAGTGATGAGATTGTAATGAACCGGATTTCCAAGTTTCTGCGCGCCAAGTTAGATCCAAATTCGGAGAACAGATTCCAAACTGGCAGCTCAGGAGGAGTATCCAGGGTTGGTGATAATAGTTGGGTACTGGTACCCTCAGACTACTGGTTTTTAACAAGCCATAGTGAAAAGGAAGGTAATAGGCTGATTATCATGGCAGATGACATCGAAAATACTTACCGTATGAGGATTCTATCGGAGAAATTCCTTGAAGATCCAGAGGTGAAGATGGTTAT
>JAKUBH010000062.1:0-27944 GCA_030563205.1 Sugiyamaella marilandica
TCTTCGGAGAGGATATCGGCCGTCTCTCCAGCCTCTTCAACATCAAGAATCTCCGAGTTTTTTTCTTTCTCCTCTGGGACGCCACCAGGAACCTTTTCAGGGGTGACCTCAATCTCAACTTCCGAGGCTGTTTCAATGATAGTTTCACTTGATTCTTCAGAGGCTTGCATATAGGTATGTTCAGTTATTTCTTTCGCAGCCTCGTCTTTAGGAGCATCATAGCCATCATCATCATCATCATCATCATCACCAGCAGAATCAGACTCTCCAATGTCGTGAAGTATAATAAATCCGGTTCCGTCATTGATGACAATTTCGATTTCCGCTAAAGTATTTCCTTCCATATCGATGACAGGTAGAGTTGCTGAAAACCCATCGGTATCACTCACAGGTAAGCCCTCATAAGTAAACGCACCAGATGCTACATCCCCCAGCACGCCATTCGTTACATAGTCGAGCAACGACTCCCTATTAGTATAGCTTTCAGCATCTACAGACACAACTATTGACCTGTCTCGATAGTTGATAAGCTTGCCATTGTCGTCTTCACTCTCACTATCACTGTGGATCAAGCTGTCGATTCCAACGAAATCACCGCCTGTCGAAAATGTAGCAAAGTCCAGCAGCCGATCTACAGACATAAAAGAAAGCTTAAATGGGTCTTCTTGAAACATAGCAGGCGGCGCATCATCCTGATAAATCGGCCGACAGACAATCTCAACGACACCTGGCTGCTTTGGAGGGCCGAAAGCAACTTCGCCACACAACAACGGCGTTCTGACGACCACCTGATAATGGCAAGTCATGAGCTCCTTAATTGCTTCTACCTGAGTCACACTAGTTCCAGGATCACAATGGTACTGGATTTCGACTGAGCGTGGCTCTCCAGTAAGATCACATTCTGTTCCGTCACCTAACAATTGAGACACATACAGAGTTTCACCAGCCTGTGACTTAATCTCAGCTCGAGAATCCTGCTCGTTAAAGCGCCCAAGCGTATAGTAAGCTGAATCTGGAGCTGGTGTTGGTGGATGTCCAACCACAGCCGGCGCAGCATGAAACTGCTCAATATGGTCCCCAAAACAGACAGCATACGTCCAATAGCCATCCCCATAATAAATACAATTCTTGGAGAGAGGATCAAGAAGCTCAGTAGCTCGTTGAGAATCAATACTATGCCCATTGGATGGCTGACTACCTGACTCTTGAGCTTTGGAAAGTTCCGTCAAGTTCTCCGCAACCGGCGGAATAGAGCAAAGGTAATGGACGCCATTAAGGGCCATTATATGATGATGCATACTCTCAAGTCCATCTCCAAGAATACTGAAATATTGCTGGTGAGTGTCTCTTGAAATCTTCTCGTCAGACGCTGCGATACGGACAATATCTTCCGCGTCTGAGCGCCGGATTGAACTCGACGTATCCAGAACTACTTCATACTGTGGATTTGAATACAGATCTGAAAACACATTAAACCCATGAATACCTGTCAGTAGACCAATGCTGGCCAGTAGATACAGCGTACTACCCATATAGCGTTGGTTTAATAGCGTTGGCACAAGCTCGTCTAAGGAAGAAGCTGGTAATGTCTATGTCGATATGCGTCGTTGTTGGCCTTAGTCCCTGCGGCGGGTTTGTGGAGTGCAGTCCTATATAGGTTACTTACTATTTTGTATCAAGAAACCATTAATTACTACAGGGCTGTAGATGATAATTGGTCAAATAAAATAAAAAAGTAAAATGAAAACATCTCCAAAAAAGACCAAACTTGGACTCATAAGGTTGAGCTGGAGGAACTTTTTTTCAGGGCAATTTTTTTGCCCAAACTGTCGTTTTTTCAAACATTGACGACTTACTTAGAACAGTAGTAGAAACTCTCATCAGCTCTACCCTAATATACTCTGTCGAACGCAGAAATGTATAATTTGAAAAATCCTAAAGAGCTTACATCGTTGCAGAGAAAACCGCGACAATGGTGACGTGTTTCGTAGGACCTCGAACAGTGTGTCGGCAATTCGCAAGATGCCATTCGACTCTAGAGATCCGGAATCCCAAATTTAAAGATGCGGTGCTCAAAGGCCAGTGGAGGGATGGCCCTCCCTCTCTGCGGACCAAACGAGCACGACTTGCCTACAACAGCCCGATCGGCCTGAATGAAGTATTTCCCTTAGCATACGACATCATCCAAAAGGAGAAAAGTAGACATTACAAACTGGCTGAGGATATCAAGGCCAAGCTAGAAGATGCTGATAGCAGTCAGGCTGGTGTGCTGAAGCAGCAGCTCGAAAAACACTTGATCCGAGCCGAACTGAACGATCCCGAGGTCCAGTATAACTATCGTATGAAGCTGATCGATCTGACTCAGCCGGTGTACCGCCACTTAGCGGGCCGTGACTGGAGACAGTACGACATGTTGATCATGCTCCAGCGCCTCGAGCAGCTTCATGTGATCCCAGACACACTGCCCACTATCGAGCCGAGGGCCGCTGTCAGCCTTCAATTCCCTACTGTAATCAACAAGTGGGTTACTCCTGGAGAGATTCTGCGTAATGCAGTCTGTTCAAGGACTCCAGTCGTGAAGATCCAGGAGTTTGAAAAGATCGCAGACAACAGCCTGTACACTTTGCTGATAGTTGATCCCGATACTCCAGATATTGAGAACGACAGCTTCTCGACGACACTGCACTGGGCAGTGGCCAACATTCCGATCTCTAATACAGCTCCTGCAGTGGATCTGGCTCAATCACAAGAGCTGGTGCCATTTCTGCCCCCGCATCCTGACAAAGGTTCCCCGACTCATCGCTACTGTGTGTGGGCATTCCGACAGTCAGCACACCCTGAAGAGGTACGACGTATTGAGGTGGAAGAGGCCGATCTCGTTCGCAGTCATTTTGACATCCGTCAGTTTGTCACGAAGTACGGACTGGACGCTGTCGGAGCACATGTGTGGAGATGCAACTTCGACCTGAGCACGCCAGAGGTGCGCGAAAAGTTTGGTCTTGGTCCGGGTATTGTGTTTGACAGAATCCGCCGATGATTGTACGGTCAATTGTGTAGTAGATGTATATATTAAATAGCTTTTTGCACGGGCAGGTTTTTCCGAACTTATACTGCGTAGTTGACTGAGCTGACCATTGTGGTTTTGACTTTGTACGTACAAGTTCGAGAACAACCAGTAACTCAGAGTCAGATATCTGTTGATTTTAATTTCTTTCATTTCTTTTCATCTGTTTATTTTTTACTTTCTCTCTTTTGTTAGTTACTTCTCGGATTGAGCGGTAATATGGCCTGATTAACAAAACTTGAACATCTACAAAAGGAGATGGCAGTCCCGGAGTCGCCCAAGAACACGCAAACACAGCAGTGTAAACAATATATATGGTAATCTACAACCGTAATCTAGTGGGAACCAAGGCCACTGAAAGAGCAGCACTGCTACAGTGTCTACTCCGCGAGGGCGTGCTCGAGGTACTTCTCGAGGTCAAAATTGGGATCGCTGATGTCCTCAACAACTGCTCCAGACGGTTTCTTGTACAGCTCGGCATATTTGGCCTTTGCCTGGTTAATTAGGCTCTCTTTGTGGGCGTATTCGCTGGCTGCCTTTGCAGAGGCAGCTGCCGATGCCAGCGACCTGTTGTGCACAAATCCATAGGCAATGCCCGCACCGAACACTGACCATCGCAAAACCTGCTGTTAGCCGCCAATTCCCACCCGGCCAGACCTACGTTAATGGTTGGAGATGCCATTTTTTGCAGTGATTGACGAGTGAAAAATGCAAGAAGCCAATCACAGATGAAATTAACGTGACGCCAGCCTCACGCTCAACCCACAACCGGCATACATATATATAGCTGTTGAAAGCGCCTGCTATCTCACCAACTAAACTAGGACTCGTCAAGCTTTGTGAAAGTTTTTTTATATTTTATTTCACGTTTCTGGATCCAATAGCGTACGTGGTTTTCAACTGTTGTTGGTATTTTTAATTTTGGGCGGGATTCGGTCAGACCAGTTCTTCATAGCACTGCTAAAGCCTATAAACGGTTGGTGCCGTCCTTTCTGTAACTTGTGGAACTCACGTATTTCTTCGAATCCGCTGCATTCGCTTGTGAGTCCGTCTTCACAAGGGCAACATTTTCTCAGTTGGGTGGTGTTAAAGTTCTGACGCTGCCATGAGCATACAAATCTACTACCAGCCGTTAGGTGCGAGCGAGACATTACTCAAAGCAACGCTCGACGTCGCTTCTGGAGCTGTTGTCGAGTCAATTCCCATCCATGGCAAGGGCTGTCTAGGAGTTTTGGACAGCGACGGTGAATTCAACTGCCTGCAGTTGGTGACCGTTGCAGACGTCCCTGAGTCCTTTGTTGTGCATCTCAACGCCGACGGCATTGTCTATGGGCTTGACTATTCTGCGGGTGAAGTGGCATCAGCAAAGGCGGCTCCGCCAAATGCAGGGCCTGTACCGCTGCTCAAAGACCCCGTGAAGCTCGTTGACAACAAATTGGCAGAGCCACCTGTGGAGAAGTCGTTTTTGCAGAAGTATTGGATCTACATTGTCCCAGCAGTTCTCATGCTGATGGTGTCAGGAGGCGCTGAAAAGTGATTTACTTTTTTATTTCGTTTTCGTTGTTATCGTGGTTCTGGCTATGGTAGCACAATAGAGTCTTGTTTTTTTGTCTTTATTATGCGCATAGTTTTTTTGGTCCGATTGGCACTCAGACAGTATATCCCCAATGTTCAGATCTATGATCCACGGCCGTCTCTTTGGCAAATTGAGGAAGAATAAGCGGTTCCATAAGGTCCCACGAGCCGTGTTCTCTCCAGTGGCCTTACAACCACCTCGGGAGCCACCATCTCGCGATTATGCCAGCAACGATACACATCAGCATCACGAGGTTCAGTCTCCGTCGCAACGACATCAGGCACCACAATACGGGCCTAGCAGCCCATCATCAGATAAAGTTGTTGTGTACGCAGCTGACGATATGAAGTGTTTTCGGGATATCGTCGGGCAGTTTGGTCTACTTGATATTATTTACAACCCGCGGTTCTTGTTTTGTATCCTGATATTGGCCTGCTATAATATTGCTGGCACTCAGGGTCTGCTGCTGGCAATAGTTGCCCTCGACATTCGGTTCCAAAATGCAGCGGATGTGGGGTTACGGAATAATCAAGTAAGATCGCTGCCATCCCCCTCTGAAGCACCCCATAAGATGCTGCTTGATGACCAAGAAGCCAAAGTCAGTAGCGGTCACAAACAGCCTGTTGCTGCCCCTCGGGAGCCAGACCTACCTGAGAAGCTTATCTGAGTAAGCTCTTTCTTCAAAGTCATCAACTTTTCTTCTAACCATATTGTGCTATAAGTAAGCAATATATATTTATATAGAAACACTACTAGAACTCGGGTCGGTACCGGCCTGGCTGGTTCTCAATGTCTTGAACAGTCAAGTCAACGAACTCGCTGACTTGGTCACCTCGTGACAGTTTAGCAGCCTCTATATTAAATAGGACCTTTTTAATCCCAACACCAAGAACTTTGCTGTTTGTCTGCTCTTGAATTTGTTGCACGGCCATTTCGCGGGATCGCGCATCCAAGAACTTCACCTCCTCAAAAATATGCTTGAGGTCGTCAACGCTCGAAATATTCGGCACGAATATCTCTTTATTAAACGACTTTAATAGATCCATTCTGTCCAGGACATCTCTCTGACAGCTCGTTGCCAGAACGATCAGTCTCCTATCCTTAGGCGGCATTTTGCGCAGAAAAACTTTCAAAGTCTGCAAAACAGGATTCGAAAACCGAGGACCAATATTAACCCAGTCGAGAATATCTTCTATCTGGTCTACCACCAACACATTCAATGGTGACTTGTAGCTGTCTTGAAACATCTGACTCAGATACGAGATTCGGTTTGCCTCCGTCATCCCAATGACCGCCTCGGGAGAAATCAGTCTGATGAAGGGGAAATTTGAAGACTGAGCAATATGAGATGCCAGGGCAGTCTTGCCGGTTCCCGGGGGACCATGAACCAGAACGGAAATTAAAGGGAATTGGTCGCTCTGCCTTACTTGCTCTATCAACTTGATACCCAGAGACAATATCTGGTCCACGTACGGTGAATACTTGATGATGCCTCCTCGGGTAGCAGCTTCGAGATCCTCTTCGTTCACACCAAATGCCGGCTTATTTTCGCTGAGAGCCTGCATAAAGTCTGCCCGGGTCACCATGACCTCCTTCTTATCAAAGGTGATACCCTTCTTGGGGTCTAATCTCACATTTCTGTTGAGTGCAAAACTCGCAGCACTCTTCACCAGTCCCTCGATTTCTGCTCCCGAGAAGTTCTTGGTCTGAGCGGCAAGCTCATCAATAGACACGTCGCCAGCAAGCTTTTTCTCGTTACGCATTTTGGCGGTATGTATAGTCAAAATCTGTTTCCTGCCCTTCTCGTCAGGCAGCGAAATTTCCAGCTGGACTTCAAATCTTCCCGGCCGTAAAAGCGCAATATCAATCAAATCACGTCTGTTAGTCATCCCGATAACCAGGATGTTGTTGAGCTGGTCAACACCGTCCATCTTTGCAAGCAACTGATTAACTACATTATCACCAACTCCAGTGCCATCGCCACGGCTCCCACGCTGTTTGAATACTGCGTCCAGCTCGTCAAAGATTATAATATGCAATGACGATTCCTCGCCTTTATCTTTGTATTCTGCCTCCGCATCCTTAAATAAATTCCTGATGTTCTCCTCACTGCCTCCCACATATTTGTTCAGCATCTCGGGACCGTTGACGATCTTGGGCTCAACAGCATTCAGCATCTTGCCGATTTGTCGGGCAATGAGTGTTTTTCCCGTACCGGGCGGACCGAACAACAGCAGCCCTTTGACGTGCTTGATGCCGAGCTTTTCCACGTCTCGAGGAGGATAAATACGGCTCGCAAACGCTCGGCGGAAAATGGTGTTGAATTCCTCATCCAATCCTCCAATTCCCATGTCTTCAAATCGGAAGTTGGGCTGTAGAATCGCATTTACGCGGGGCTTGTTTCCGGACGATTTAAGATTGATAGCACCGCCTGTCGGCTTGAAGAAAGTGATGTCAGTATTGTCCATCAAAATGCCTCGATCAACCACTGAACGGCCAGCATTTGGTGGCTCATCGGATGGCTTTGTGCCAAGGTCAACCAGCTGCGTCGATAAGATTTTTAGTCGAAAATTGACACCGCTCATTTCCATTGCTAGCATTTGGCCAGGGGCAAATACTTGGCTCTTATACAGGAAAAGCAGTCGCTTCGCAAGCACTTCCTGGTCATAAACAGTGGCGGTCGCCTTGTTTCTGTTGTAGAAATCTATCTCGACGTTTAACGCACCCAGATATACCCGTCCATTTCCCTTAGCAAAGATGTCAAACGAAGCAAACTTGGCAGGCTGTCGCAACGACCACTGAGCCCAGTCTCGCTGAGCACCACCTATCCCCACGACGTTCTTTCCTGCCAATTCAGGGGCCACTCGTGCTGTGAAAACAAATGTATCGTCGGCAATCACATATTCGCCATCACGAAACGTGCCTGGTGGCACTGCTATAACATTCTCCACCACATAGCGAGGAGCAGGCGCATTTTCAATAGGCAGTACGATCTCTAGTCCAGATGGCTTTCCATTATAGCTTGGAGGCGGAGGAGCCTGGTTGCCTCTCCCTGAAAATCCAAACTTATCCATCATATTTGGTTTTTGTATGAAGATAGCCCTTTCTTGAGGCCACTGTGGTAAAGAGTCCGGGTATGGGTACGATTCTGACTGGAGAGAGCCCTATGATATATAATAGATGAAAATGCCTGTAACTTTGCACTGAGGATTACAAATATGTTTATCTACTAGACAACTCACTGTCTACGTATCTCTTTTGAAGCAAAAAAAAAAGCTTAACGTAAAGGTCGTGCCCGGGATCGAACCGGGGTTGCCGGAATCAAAATCCGGAGTGATATCCACTACACTACACAACCATACATGCGGCAAAAGTGTTCTAGCAAACATCACAAGGTCAAACTAGACACCCTAACCTTGAGACTCCTCGCTCGTCAGTGGAGGTATAGCGTTAACTCAATAGCAATTTCCAGAGTCCTCGCCTCAACTGCGCAGCAGTTGCCACAGCGCGACGGAGTCGCAAGATATGATTGTACCCGATTAATGAGTTAATGCACTCATCTTGCGACTCCGTCGCGCTGTGGCAACTGCTGCGCAGTTGAGGCGAGGACTCTGCTGTAGGACAAGGCGCTCTGTGCTGGGCCAAGCCCTATTACTTGTCGAGACAAGCCATTGAACTTCGAAAGAAATAGATACCAGGCGTAGTATAACTAGACGTATTGGACCAGAGGAATATCTCCAAATTTGGACGAGGAAAAGAATGGATGAAAGTTAAGTTCCAGGTCGCATGCGAATGCGCTCGTTGCCCGACAGAGATATGATTTAGACAAGATCATAATTCGAAAACAAGCAGTACCTTTGCATCCAATTCGACAATGTGTCCTCTTCTTTTGAACATCTACTAATCGCTTTCATCGGAAATGTCGCACATAAAACAATATCGGATAACTAAATCTACTTTCTCAAATAGGAGTCCTTGTAAGCGTACTATCGCGGTAGTATAGTATAATTACCCATGGGTCATGCAAAGCTGTGGTCTCAATTTTAGAGAAGACATCAATATCGCTGCCCGTGGAGATGAGCTGGTTTTAAATGTAAAGCTATTTAACTGCATTTGCGGTTTTGCTTCCCCTACATGCCGCATGCACAGCTATCAGTTGCTTCCCGCTGGAAATTAATTGGCTGATCTTCGCCATGCCTGCGTCACAATCCCCATTGAGCACTGTGATTTTAGACAGCGGTCCAACGCGTAACCAAGTTTGATAACTCGATATCATCATATTTGTTCTTCTTGTTACAATTTTTGATTTTTTTTTTAAAATCTTGGCTTTAGTATCATCAGTAGGATCATTATCGAGGTCAATCAATAACTGCAGCGAACAACGTCGGAAGTGGAGTCGGGTAGACAGATACCCTAATACAGGGCTAGATGTGAAGGAAGCGTGATAATTGTAGGTTCTCCTCCATCTGCCTGATTTTTGCTGTTTCGCTGCTCTGACCAACTTGACAACGGTTTGTAGTCAATGGAGGGCGTTTACGGCGACCGGCGAGCTCGGCAGACGCTGCACACGGGCGATGGTGGCGGACTCACCGCGCAATATGGATCCTCCCCGTTTCGGCCGTCATCGAATATCACGGGAACTCAGATGGCCACCAACATCCCCATAAACAACCAGCGTGGTTCTGCCGGCTCAAGAGGCCCAACCGCCAGTCACAACACTGCAAACAACGTGAAAACCGCCAATATTGGCTCTGGACCAGCTGTGTCTGTTCCGTCAACGTCGTACTCGCAGCTGGCAGCCAACACTATCAACAATTACAGTGCTCGCACCAACTACGCGCGAGCCATAGGAGGAGGCCCGTCCTTCGAAAGCCAGAATTATCGGTTCTCGCCTAGTCCGTCTCCCAATCGGCAGGCAAGTGCCAACAGCACTGGAGCGTCGCCGATGCCTGCCACGGTAGCCAATCCGCTGGCGACCTATCGGGCCCGCAAAGACAGAGAGCGGTTGCGAGTTCTCAGCAAGTACGACATTATAGGCTACATTGCTGCTGGAACGTATGGCAGGGTTTATAAGGCCAAACTCAAGGAAACGGCAGCCATTGCTGGCGGTATAGAAGCTGGTGCTCCAGGTCGAGTTTGTGCCATCAAGAAGTTTAAAGCTGATAAGGAGGGCGAGGTGACACACTACACAGGCATCTCTCAGTCAGCGTGCCGTGAGATGGCGCTCTGTCGGGAGCTTAACCACAAAAACATCACCAAGCTTATCGAGATCATTCTGGAGGAAAAGAGCATCTACATGGTTTTTGATTTTGCAGAGCACGACTTGCTGCAGATAATCCATTATCACTGCCACCCAGAACGGAGACCGATCCCCGAGTCAACTGTCAAGTCTGTCTTGTGGCAGGTTCTGAACGGAGTGTCATACTTGCACCAGAACTGGGTGCTCC
Organism: Sugiyamaella marilandica; assembly: GCA_030563205.1. Lineage (NCBI taxonomy): Eukaryota > Fungi > Ascomycota > Dipodascomycetes > Dipodascales > Trichomonascaceae > Sugiyamaella > Sugiyamaella marilandica. Next base: position 10,088 of record JAKUBH010000062.1, read on the forward strand.
ATCGCGATTTGAAGCCCGCCAATATCATGCTTTCTTCTGATGGCGTCGTTAAGATTGGTGATCTGGGTCTCGCCCGCCTGTTTCGTGACCCTCTCCAGTCATTATGGGGTGGTGACAAGGTTGTAGTTACCATTTGGTATAGAGCACCAGAATTACTGTTTGGAGCTCGTCATTATACGCCTGCTATTGATTTGTGGGCTGTTGGGTGCATCTTCGCAGAGCTATTATCGCTGCGACCGATTTTCAAGGGGGAGGAAGCAAAAATGGACAACAAGCGGAATGTGCCGTTTCAGCGCAACCAGGTGCAGAAGGTCATCGAAATTCTGGGTACTCCTACTGTTGAAAAGTGGCCGAGTCTTGCAAAATATCCAGAGTATCATTCCTTGCAGTCGATGAAGGTATATCAACCAAACCTGGAGTCCTGGTACCATGCTACGGGATGCTCTAACGCCAAAGGATTTGAGCTGCTGTCGAGTTTGCTGGAGTACGATCCCTCGAAGCGGATTTCTGCTGCAGACGCCTTGTTGCATCCTTATTTCACCGAAGAGCCTCGTGTCACGCAGAACGTTTTCGAGGGTCAGAGTTTCGAGTATCCGAACAGGCGCATTTCCAATGAGGATAACGATATCAAGGCGAGCTCTTTTCCCGGCTCGAAGCGGGCAAACACGGTCGTAGACGATGTGGCCCACGCGCGGAAGAAACAAAAGTAGCTTGTTGCATACAGTTTATGTAGTCATAACTAGTTATAATTTATTGCATTTGTACGAACAGAGATTGAAGCAAACACCGTATGGCACTATGGGATGAAAGAATGAGATGTCTATATCAATCGCTGTCATTATCACTCGAAAAGCGTCGCGCAGTTGAAGCGCGCCTCGCAGCTCCTGCCAGCAAGCTCCAATTGTCAATGGGCTGTTGTAATAATCATTTGTTTTTCCGCAATAGCTCACAAATGTTCGGGTATTTACATTATACTGAACAAGCAAGCATTCAGACTCTGCCTGCTTTTCGGCAGAGATATCCCAGGGTTCATGATCTCCCCGCTTTCATTTCATAAGCAAGGAAATAAAATCACTCAGTAGCTTCAGCACGCATAATGCCCGCACTGGTTGTGATAGTTGCCAGTTATAGTAATATATCGCCTGGTATGCGTCATGCAGCTTTTCGCCTCGGATCAAGATTCCTGAAAGGCGTTCTTTGGTTCATTCATTTAACCCGGATTTATCCGGCTCTCGCAGTAAGCGTCAGGATCTCCATCATGACTTCTATGTACTCAAAACAAGACGACTATTATAGTAGTGCAGCCAGAAAGAAGTGCAAAAAAATTACTCAATAGTGACGTCTACACTTATTTTGGAAAACACGGCTTTTGATTTTCGTTCTCAAATTGGCTTCGCCGTATGAGCTGTCAGTTGCGTTGTCCATCGGGCAATGTGCGGGGGCCCTGTCGGATCGAGTCGTGCTAGGCAATGATCTTCATAGAGTATTTCCGATGAGGGGGATTTCTTGCTCGATGATCCAGTGGTATTCCATTTCGGGCATTAAATAGTGGAGAACATCGGGATTGCAACTCCTCCTCCTTCTAAGAGATTTTGGGCAAGATATAAATATCCGTCGTAGCTGATCAGCATACGCAAACTAGTCCAGTAAAATATGTCTGCTACGGAGGTGTTTGAGGACAAAACTCTCGATAAGCTAGAAGCTAGCTATGCGGATGCCAACTTTGATGAAGTGTTGGGGAGCCTGGATGCGCAGTTAGAGCAGCAGCCGTCAGAGCCTGGGATACACTTTCCAAAGTTCAAGTTCTCCAGCTCTACGCAGGCTACTATGACTCTGGCGGGGTTCGCATCCATGGGAGGACTTCTGTCCGGTCTGGACCAATCGCTTATTAGTGGTGCCAATATGTATATGCCGACCGATCTCGGCCTCAATTCGTCTCAGGATTCTATGGTGAGCTCCGCAATGCCACTTGGTGCTGTCTTGGGGTGTATCATATTGTCTCCTTGCAATGAATACTTTGGACGGCGGTGGTCCATATTGATTGCTTGTATTTTGTATACCATAGGAGCTGCTCTTGAGGCTGGAAGCATCAGTTACTCTATGATGATTGTAGGACGTGTAATCCTGGGCACTGGCGTTGGGCTGGAGGGAGGCACTGTACCAGTATATGTGGCTGAATGTGTACCATCGAATATCCGTGGCAAAGTGGTCTCACTTTATCAACTGAATATTGCATTTGGAGAGGTAATCGGTTATCTGGTCGGTGCAATCTTTCTTGATGTGAAGGGAAACTGGAGGTACATGCTGGGGTCTTCTCTTTTATTCTCAACAATTATGCTATTTGGTACGCTAATGCTGCCTGAGAGCCCGCGCTGGCTTCTTCACAAGGATCGCGTTCTCAAAGCCTACAGGGTGTGGCGTAATCTTCGTGGACAGTCACCCGAAGCATCACTCGAATTCATGGAGATGAAGCACGCAGGTGATATCGAGAGGCTCAGTGACAAGCGAGAGAAGGCAATGGTGTGGCTGGATTTTTTCCGGGTGCCCAGATGTCGCCGAGCTCTCGTGTATGCCAATATAATGATATTCCTAGGCCAATTCACTGGAGTCAACGCAATAATGTACTATATGTCGATTCTCATAAACCAAATCGGGTTCGACAAAAAGCAGAGTGTGCTTATGTCGCTGGTCGGTGGAGGAGCACTTTTGCTGGGTACTATTCCTGGCATGATCTATATGGACACCACGGGCCGACGGTTTTGGGCAAATACGATGCTCCCTGGCGCATTTATCGGTCTCCTGATTGTATCCATGAGTTATACTATTCCTAGCGGACAGATCCACACAGCAGAAGGAGTTTATTTTACAGGATTGATCCTCTATATGGGATTTTTTGGCTCATATGCATGTCTGACGTGGGTAATCCCTGCAGAAGTATATCCCACATATCTGCGAAGTTATGGCATGACCACTAGCAGTGCATCGCTATTCCTATGGTCATTCATTGTCACCTTTAACTTCAGCAGAATGCAGGAAGCAATGGGCAAAATTGGCCTGGCATTGGGATTTTACGGCGGTATTGCGGTAGTGGGATGGATATATCAGCTGGTGTTCATGCCTGAGACCAAGGGAAAGACTCTTGAGGAGCTAGACATTACGTTCGAGAGGCCTACGAGTGATATAGTTGCTGAGAACTTGAAGAACGTCAAGGCAGGTATCAATGATATTATGCATCTTCGCTTCCGAAATTTGGTAAACTAGTTTCAATGTATCAATAAACCAGAGTTCATTATTTTCAGTTCCCTGCCTTGCGCAAATCTACTGTAGAGAGTTAGAACTGCTGTCTTTGGCGTTGGACGAGAAAGAAAATTTCTTACTCTCTGGCTTTACTTAACGAAATCAGGCAAAAATCATCACTTTTTATTTCAATACATCTAGAGGGCGATATTATAACTACTAAGCAGAACATTGATTGAAATGCTGTAGGGGCCAAAATAAAAGTACAGTAACCGGTAAAGATAATTCTTAAAATGGATTTATTCAGCCGTGGGAAATTCAAAAAACCATGAAATCAAAAGTTTTGTTAAAGCTGCCAACTTTTAATAAGAACACGTTACACAGATTACGGAATGATGCGTCGAGCGAAAAACCCATAGCATGGCTTGTGCTTGATGGAGTTTTGGTGTGTCTTCTAATGGGTGTCAAATAAACGAAAACTTTCATTTACCACTATTTCAGCACTTGATATTCATTAAGTGCAGTCTGCTGTTGAATAGCTGGACGATCCGAATAATTGCGATCAACTACTGTCATTGTTGTTTCCGAAAGGGCAACAACGATTCCGGGGCTCATCGCATCGGTGCATGTAAGCTGTAAGGGGGAATAGTAGCGCAGATCCCGATATACCGGCTTCGACTTCGAGCTTATTTCTTCACAACAGCACGATAAGGTGAACCGAAGTGCATATATTCTCGGAAGTTCTACCAAGTGAGGCCTTTTGTACAGCTCGAAGGCTTTTAACTAGTAAAGCGCCAGTACTGGCCACTGGAGATTTTGATTCCGGTTCATCCGGTGCAAAGCAAGCCTTGAAATCGGCATATCGAAGTTAGGTAAGCTTGCAATGAAAAGCATCATTCCTACGAAGCAAATCACGAAACTAAAAAGTCTGTTAGATTCTGATGGCGACTCAGGTGACTCATCTGGCTTCAGGCGTTATCTACGCAGTCCTCTGGGATCTCCAAGGGTCCTCTCAGGATTAAGTCTGTCGGTCGAGGACGACGACGAAGAATCTGGAGATATAGAGAATCCAAGCAATACAGCAGAGGGTGACGCTATGTTAGAAGATGATGAAATTTACCAAAGACCAATTCAAGAGCCAATTAAGGACTCTATCCAAGATCCAATATTAGATGAGGAAGAAGAAGATCGTGAGCATGAAGAGGAGGATGGCTACGAGGAAGACGACAGCAGTGGATCATTTTCAGACACAATTTCGGACAGCGAGGAGCGTGACTCAGTTCCTGACCATAACATTATTCCACGCTCACAGAGTAGTCATAGACTCAACATGAGTGACGCTGACTCCATCATTGGGGGTATGTCTGTAACTAGTCGTCCGCTGTCCAGCAATCATGTACGTGACGATGAAGTTTTGACAGTAACCGAGGATACCGCGAAGGAAAGAAAGATATTTCCATTCTCGCTGCCCTTCAATAACCCATTGCTGAATTTCGAAATCCCTTCTCAACTAAGATCCATTTTCCAGTCTGGGAGTCATGAAATTCGACTAGATGACATAGATATAGATTCAGAGCTCGAAGATGCCCGATTCGAATCAGTCAAGCGCCAGGATAATACTCGAATCCGCGCTGTAAGGAAGACTCTTAGCAGGAATGTCCCAAATCCCTTGGCCCCGCCAAGGGTTGAGACCTTTCCCCGTATCGATGGAGACGTAGTGATTCTAGGAGGCTACCGAGGGAGTATATTACGTAGTCGTCTCACGGGTAGAAGAATATGGATCCCTATCAAAGTGGGACTCAATATCAGAAAAGTTGATCTGACTATTGGCATGAAAGACGATGACGAGCTGACGATGCCAACTGAGCTTATCTACCCGGATGGAATGTTAACGAACATTGGACCAGTCGACATTTCAAGACGATTGATCAAACGTATGGAGTCTCACCCTGGCTGTCGTGTTCATGAATTCGGCTACGACTGGCGGTTGTCATGCGATATCAACAGTGGAAAGCTAGTTGAGTTTATAACCGAGATAGTCAAGAGACAGCAAAGTTCCGGGTCCAAAAAGAAGGGAGTTATAGTCATTGCTCACTCCATGGGTGGTCTAATAGCACATCATGCTATGCAACAGGTGCCGGAATTATTCAGAGCCATGTTGTACGCCGGAGTTCCGTCTGCGTGCCCCAATATTCTTGGGCCATTGAGATATGGCGACTCTGTTCTGTTCAGCTCCAAAGTACTGACGGCAAAAGTTAACTTTCTGATGCGGAGCAGTTTTGTATTCCTTCCGTTAGACGGCAAATGTTTTGTGGACTGTGATGATCGCAACAAAAGGTATGACCTAGATTTCTTCGATGTCAATACCTGGGTCAAGTACAATTTAAGTCCCTGCGTTTCAGAAAATCCTAAGATAAGGGCTACACAAAATATAGGTGGTGGAGCGAACCCGCTGAATACCATCCCGTTGTCCGATGATAACGAAGTTCCAACCCTGAGGTCTTCATCTATAACAAGTACAAGTTTCACTACAGCTGCATTGTCCGAAAAGATTCGAGCTACTGCAAAATTCACCAGAAATCCGCTTGGTGGTGCACCGAAGCTGGAAGAAGAACTTCTGCCGCTGGACGAGGCCAAGGAATATTTACAACGGACTCTGACTAGAACCAAGAAATTCCTCTCCGAGCTGAGATACGATCCTGAAAAGAAGTATCCACCCCTGGCTGTCCTTTATGGCAGCTCCTTGCCAACGTTGAGAGGTGCCGAAGTGAAAGGTGTAAAGGGAATCGAAAAAGGTGACTACAACCATCTTCTTTTTGGAGCAGGAGACGGTGTTGTGTATCGCAGGTGGCTGATGCCAGAAAAAGCAGATTTTCCAATTGTTGCCAAAATCCAGACCGAAGCAAGTCATGTTACTTTGCTGACAGACCTGGATGCGGTGGGTACTGCCCTTACTGCACTTCTTAAGGCTGAAGACGAGACCCCGTAATAAATATTTATTTTACATAATCCACTATTCATCGAATGCATATTGAACAGTAATCCACAAGCTACAACTGCAACATGGGACCTTGATTTCCAGAGCATTGCCATTATTGACAAGATCAGTGTCGGTGATGGAATAACCTGCCTCCTCACCGCATCGACATGATCTCGTCCATGTCATAGTACCGTCGTCCGACTCATGCAGCTTCATATCGTCCAAGTCAATAGTGTCGCCAATCTCAACATGTCTATTTACAAATCTTCCACCTCCAAGGCGCTTTAGATATTCTCTACGCCGCCTGGAATCGGATAATATTTCGTATGCGTTCCGGATCTCTTCGACTGTATATCGCGTTCCCAGCCTTCCCGACTGAGCCACTTTGTCAGGGTGATGTTCCAGTAGCGATCTTTTGTATGCATTTTTAACTACATCTTCCGAAACATCTTCGACTCCGTCCCACTGAATACCGAGAATCTCGTACAAAGTTCTACTCATCCAAAGGGTGGGTTGAGAAGTAAGCGAATAACGATCTCTTCTGCTATACTTTCGGTTATCTGTGATGTGTAGCGCGGCTGAATTTTTTTTTCTCCAGACATCATTATATTTTATTTACCTTTTCATCCTGAAGGACCCAAGCAAAAGATAATAATAGTATCAATAATAAAATGTCAGAGCAAAAAAAAAGAAAACGGGAAGAACAGGTATTCACAGTGAAACCAGAGGCCCTGCCAGATGGTGACGTGGCGGTTGTAGGACAATTTGTCGGTGTCGATGTTGCCGAAACTGCCAAGTTCGACCTGTATCGATCAAAGTCTGGCAAGTATCTTTTTCATGGCGAGACGGACCGTCTTGAATATGACAGCACAGATGATAAAAATGAGTCGAAATACTGCTTGGCTGTTTATGACGAAGAATCGCAAAGCGTCAAGTTAGTTTCGGTGCCGCTCTTTTCTGTGTCTACCATTGTCAAAGCCAAGAAGAAGCTTTCACAGCCGGCTATAAAACAAGCAAACGTCAAGTATGGGGAACAGCGGACAGCGCTTGGTGAGACTTTCGGTACCAAGAAAGCTAAAAAGGCCATCACCAACATGGAGAGGAACAGAATCGACGCAGACAGGCTGCAGGACATGGAGTCAGCCATTGTCGATGCCGTTAAAACCACAACAGAGAATCTGCCATCGCATGAAAAGTCTCAGGTCGCACTATCCGAAGAGAGGCCAATACCTCCGTACGATATGGATGCGATAGACCCGGCAGATGTCTATGCATTTAAGGACGGTATTATCACAAGGAAGGAGTACGATGCCATCCCAGTGGCTCCTATAATCAACGAGAAAGATCTCAACGCGCGCTTGGAATTGTTTCCGCACAAATCATCTGAGTTCATCCACTCTAGAGTCCACGAAGTGCTGTCTACGTCGGGCGACCACACGCACGATATTAAACTGTTATATTATGCATCATTACTTCTAGCAACTTTTGATAACCGACGCAAAGTGTCCAACAAAGTGGAATTGTCGGCCAAGTTGGGCAATCCACCAGAAGTCCTTGTACGAGGAATCATCGACCGGTTTGTAGTTTCTCGTTCTGGCAATGTGGGAAAGACCAAAGATAAGAACTTCATCATGGACCCTGCCCATGAGAACAAGCTGCTGTGCTATTTTCTAGCATTGGCACTCCATATCGACAAATATTCTGTCCAGGTTTTGCCTCTAGTGCAGGAACTGTCACTGAAGGCGACCAGATTGTCGGACCTTTTCCGTGCTCTCGGTTGCAGTGTCAAGTCTGTGACCCCTGCGAAGGCTGCAGCTCTTGGCATCCCGGCATCACAACTCACGTCTTTTAGGATTGCTTCTCTGAAAGTCCCTCTGAAATTACCAGAAGTAACCAAGAAAACGGCTGGTCCTAGAGGTAGGTAATGATTACGATCAATTACTTTCATCGAAACATTGTATTTTTTGCACGATCCATCAGGAGTAATATTTAGTGTTAAAAGTGGTTTTATATGTACAGAAAGTTCAAAGACAAGTGAACGACCAATTTTTATGTGATATTCTTTTAGAACCCGTAGCCTTTATATTGTAAGACAACAGACTAAGTTAACAGGAAACGCCTCCTGTGGAGAAACTTTTTAAGTTGTGGTGAGCGCTGCTGCAGTTAGTAGTTTACATGTTGCGTGAGGTGGGAACCTCCTCCCCTAATACAGATTCGAGCATAGGAAAAACTCAGCCAAATGTCGGACCAGGACGAATTGTAGGATACTAGGACGACGTCACTAAAGCTGACATTAGGAAAAATCTCGCCGATTTAGCGGGAATTGTTGAAAAGCAAAATGAAGCCGACCTAGAAATTTGTGAGTGGTTAGCAATTAGTGGCTTCAATCTGACATCCAAGTTAAGTTCTCGTACAAGACTCTCAAGCCAGTCTATAGTGAACGCCGCGAAATTGTCAAGAAAATAGACAAGTTTTGGCCAACAGTTTTGGGTTACAGTGAACTTCTGGCGGAATACATTACTTTTGAGGACCAAGAGGTATGTAATTTTTGATGCGTAAGGTGTGAGCTAACAACAGGTGATGGACACCCTCATCGACCTGTATGTGGAACGTGATGAAGAAAACATTCGCAATTTCACCGTGCATTTGGAGTTTGGCGAAAATGACTATTTGGAGACTCTAAAGCTGTCGAAGCAGTTCAAATATGTGAAAGAGGACGAGGAGTCTGCTGCTAAGAAATATATCTCAGAGCCGGTACCTATAAAGTGGAAGAAGGGCAAGAATTTGACAAAGTTCAAAGACGGGCGAGATACGAGCTTTTTCAACTGGTTCAATTTTGTTGGAAGTGGACCTGGCGACTACAAGGAAGGTGATACCTTGGCACTGATAATTGCTGATGAACTGTATCCGAATGCCGTTGATTTCTTCACTGACGCGCTAAAGAGCGGAGACGACATTGAAGAGGAATACGATCTGAGCGACGAAGACTCTGAGTTGGATCAAGATGGCAATGACGTCGATGACGATGAAGATGAAGATGAAGATGACGATGCTGCGGGGCATGAAGATGAGCCACCGAAGAAGAAAGCCAAAACTGAATAGATATTAAAACAACCAGTTCAGCAGATACGAACATGTCAATAGCAATAATACGCTGACTTACATATTATTGATATCAAGCAACTTTCTCACAGTACGTTGTGCGTAAGTTATTTATTTATTTGCCGTACTTCCATCATATTAATCTCGACAGTTACTTATATATGCAGCCAAATATTAGTCCTGGTTCAGTTCAAGATCGTCTATCTCATCAATCTCATCGGCATCAGCATCTTCTTCGTCAACCCGCAGAAGTTCGCCGCTCTCTTCAATGTCTACTGGGCTGTAGCGTTGACCTCTTGCAAAAGAGCCGCGAGTTGTGTATCGAATAGAGCTTCCGCCACCAGTAAACCGCGAAACAACATCGTTCACTGCCGTCTTCACCACTAATGGTAGGACTCCAACCACTGCAATAACAGCGCCAATGGCCGTTAAGATATATCTCACGGCAGGTGGCTGCGACTCGTTGTCCTCGCCTAATCTGATCTGACCGTATCGCTTGGAGAAATGGTCATACATGATGAATCCGACAACCAGCGCCATACCAATAGGCAACATGATGACGATAAACATGCCAAAGCCATGCAGACCACGATGCTTTTGATCGTAGTCATTCTCCTTCCCAGGACACGGATGCGAGACGACATGGTCCAGCTCCTGCCCGCCAGAACAGGTACTCATAGGTATCCGCCGATATCCCGTAGGTTCCCAGTACTCGATGGTCCCAGGCATCTCAGAGCACGCCAACATATGGTCGGGCGGAGAATAACCAGGAACCAGTTTACAAGTGCCGTCTTCCGCACCGTAATAGTTGAAGTCACACTCAAAGTCTTGACGCGAGCAGCTGCAGTTTCGAAGCACTTTGTGTGGTTTCAGGATATCCACTCCGGGAGTCCAGCCAATATAGCAGTCACGGTCCGTTATCTTGCGGTGATATTGGGCTTCGTGGCCGAACAAACAGCCCTCATTAGAGTCCGGATGCTTCGGGGTCCACAGCTCAAAGTCGTCCTTACGGGGATCGCCACTGTCAAGCACGCACTTGCGACTCGCCAATCCCGTAAAGTCCACCTGAATGGCGACCGACCGGTCACCATCCTTGGCTGGAGGCCTTCCAAACAAGATGAACTTACGACTGGTATCAGAGGGAACTGTTGCAATGTCCGACACGGTCACCATTTCTTCGGAGAACTGGAAATCTGCCCACGACTGGCCTTCGTCGGTCGAATACGAGATAACATTGGTGGGTTCGTGCCCGTTCACCACAGCAATGATAGAACCAGAGTCACCAAACTCCCACATATAGGTACCTTTTTTGATCTCCTTCCACGTAATTCCACCGTCCCGAGTCAGATAGGTGTTGCCATCTTTCTTGTCAGATAGGTATTCACCGACATTTCCCACTCCAATCATGAGACCAACCGCCGACTCTGACGAATAGCTATCTCGGTAGTCGGCCCTTTCTGTGTATCCATGCAGATGAAGGGAGCACTGAGAAAGAGGAGACCCACGGCACGCATAGCGCGACGATTCCGAGTCAACTGCTGGCGGTGGTATGAGACTCCACTTGGCGCCATCATTATGAGTGATCATGGTCTTTAACTTCTTTCTGCCACCACGGTTCGCTTCTTCGACATTGCCAACCACATTTGCAAGGGCCACACCCTCCAATCCCTTCATCTTTTCAAAATCGACATAGCCATGGGCATCTCGATTGACGTACTCCAAAGACATGACGTAGTCTGTACCATTAGAATTGGACTTGATGATTGTCCCGTACTCAGATCTCGGGCGGTTATTGATGGTGATATGCATGAATATCGCATCAGTTACCGACTCCAAAATAGTGTAGGCCTGCTGGTGGTCGACTTTCAGATTGGCCGGGAACTGCGCATGAGCATAGTTGAGGCCGTCAACAGATACATACGCCTTCAATTCGCGAGCAGTTTCATTGATGGCAGCCACCACAACGAACTCCTCCTCGAGCGCGAAGCCAACAATGTTCTCAAACTGGACGGTCTGCGAAGTGAAAAAGTCGTCACTCGATATAAGCTGCCGCTGTATGTTCAACCCTCCCGTTACTATGCGTTCACACAAAATGAGCTGCTCGCTCACTGGCTTGTTGAGCCCAGTGACCCAGATACACTTCGATACATCATCTATCAACTTTGACCAAGACTGGCCATTGTTGGTCGAGTAATAGCCCATAGTCTTACAGGCAAACGGATTGAAACTATCGCAATCCTCCTCGCCAACGTAGATGATCCAGTCGGGGTGGTCAGCGTGGAAATCCAAAATGTTGCCATTTATTGTCCCTGGTCCAGACGGCAGCCGAACAGTAGAAAAGGTCTTTCCTCGGTCTTCGGAGATAAACAATCGCTCACCAACTGCAAGTGCATACAACATGTTGTTGTCATAAGGATTCGTTATCAGCATGACGATGGCTTCATCAGGAAGAACTTCGGACCACGTAGTGCCCTGATCCTGCGAGATAAATGCAGACTCATAATTTGTCTGCATGACAATAGTCTCATCGTCGGGGAATTTCTCGTCCCGCCGAAGATAGAAGTAGTCAGTGATGCCGCCATCGACGCCGAAAAACTTAGAACTGATTTTCCCGTCGGACTTGCCGTCGCCTCCGCCACTGCCTCCATTATCACCGCCCTGATCACCGTCATCACCCTCAGCGTTGCCGCCATTACAGGTCAGCTCGTTCTCTCCATCCAGACTGATGCCACCCTCCTTGATACAGGTGTTTCCCGGAACAAGACTGTAGCCGCTCGAAATAACCAGCTTCTTGTTTCCAGCAGAGCACTGGCTGTCCAGTTCCTTTTGGTATTCTTCAGAGGGCACGCACTTTTCAAACCGGTTTAACACAAAGTTGGCGCTGCACTCGTAGTCTCCAGTGGTACACAAGCAGTTTTCGGACGATGCAAACCGCTGATGGTCCAAGTCGCCCACATAGCACTTGGCGTCGGCCTTCTTTCGGTAGAAAAACTGCTTGTGGCCCATCAGACAGCTGGGATTGCCGTCTGTGTCATAGCGGGCATACCACTTCTCAAAATCGGCAGACCCATCTTCCTTCAGAGTGCACTTTTTCTTGTACAGTTTGCTGAAGTCTATAGCAACACTCACAACCTTGCCTTTAGACACTCCGACCAGTAAGAACTTCAGTGATGTAGAATCGGGAGTAGTGAGCAAATACAAGGGCTTGATAGAATCCTTCAGCTTGAACGTGCTCCACGTTGATCCCCGGTCGACCGTGTATTTCATTTCATTGGTTTCAGCATCGCTGATGCCAACAAGGACGTTCCCCTGGTCGCCAAATTCGTACAAGTGCGGTCCAGTCACCGCCAGAGACCAGGTGAGACCCGAGTCTTGGGATATGTAGAGGTCGCCCTTGGATCTATCTTCGAGTCTATTGCCAGTGTTGCCAATGCCAGCAATGATGCCGGGAGAAGGAGTCGAAAAGATGCGCCCCACATTTCTGTGATCCAAAATGGCATGAAGGTTGAGTGAGCAGTCGTCACCAGTTGCCTGGCAGTCACCAATCTGCAAGTGTGACCACGAATGACCGTCGTCAAGAGAGATCTTTGTCCGACGGCTGTTCCTGCCGCCTTCCTTTACATTCGAGATTAGCACACCGTCGATGCCCTGGAGCTGCTCGATATCCACGAGACCACCGTCACTGCGGACCGTGCGGTCCAACGACTGTCGGAAAAAGGCCCCACGGGAATCGCTAATATACAAGGTGCCCTCTCGCTCGCCATCCGCTTCTGTTACAACGTCGACGTGCAACGAATGGCGACTTGATTCAAGAACCGTGAACGCCTTATCACTGATAAACGGCGAATCCAAGAAATCGGCCACTGCCCATGTCTTGAGATCGGTCGACGTGATGAGATTGATCTCTGTGTCGCTTTCTCCGCGGTAGTGAGCAGCCACCACGAAGAACTTACTCATGGCCCCGAAGCCAACGATGTCTGTCAATTCGTTGCCATCCACCTTGAGTGGCTCGGAGCTGCTGAAGTAGTCATTCGAATACAGGATCCGTTTCGAGGGTCCGTCCACCACCGAGCACAACACGCTGTCAGCGTGAATGACGTCTTTGCTGGCATCTTCAGTTCCAATGCCCCAAAGACACTCGTCTGCCCCGTCAAGCAGCAGTGCAGGCGGTTCCTTGAAATTGGACAGCGAGTAGTACACCTGAGGCTTGCACTGGCCACTGGCAAGGTCGCCATTGGGGCACACCAGTCCAGCCACGATCACAGACCCGTCGCGAGACTGGTGGAAATTGTAGCGAACAGGACCACTGAATGGCAGGTCAAACTGCCGCCAGTTGGCGCCCTTGTCGGTGGTGACAAAGTACTTGCTGTCTGCACTGGTCGCGTAGGCTACGCTGTCGGAGAACTTGTGCTCCACCAGGTCTTCAATGGGTCCAGCACCACTGAACTTCAAGGTTTTCCAAGACTTGCCATCATTGTCGGACCGCAACAGCGACCCATCAACACCCGTATGGTACAAAACGACCGAGCTGTCGCGAAAATACAGCAACCCCTTGGGCTCGCTTTTAAAGGTCGACGTCGACAAGTCGGGATTGAATGCCGTTGCTGGTCCTATCAAAAAAGGGACCACTGCCGCTGCCAGCAGCCATTTCGCCACCGAAAACATCGTCTGCTGGGAAATACAAACACAGCAAGCCTAACAAAAGAAGAGCAAAAACGAGTGACCACTCTGATGTTGAGAATTGGCTATCGTTTCATACGAGTATTTGATTCACGGCCCACTGTCAATGTATGTGCTGTGTCGCAGTCAAGGGGATTAAGTCCTTGCCCTTGCTGTCGCTATCGTTATATCCGATAACAATGCGCTACGGCTGGGTCTAGCTAGTACTTATCTTGCGACTCCGTCGAGTTGTGGCAACTGCTGCGCAGTTGAGGCATGGATATTGTTGGGCTTCGACTTGCGATGGTTTGCCCTGTAGCTAGGCAATTCAGAATCAATACTCTGGATTATTTTCGAATGTTTTATAACATACTTTTTGAACAATAAGAATATACTCTCCGTCCTCTTCCCTTCCTTGTCCCTTCCTTCTCCCTTCCTCCTATTGGAAAACTAATTGCTAATATTTAATTATTTACGAATTACCGATGCTCTCGCCTCAACTGCGTAGCAGTTGCTACAGCGCGACGGAGTCGCAAGATAAAGTAGCTCTTCTCGTCAATATCGTTATATACGAAGCTACTTGCCGCACAATGAAAACAATCGACATGTTTCGCAGAAAGTAGCCAATACTATTGAAGTCAAGTGCCGGTGTAATCAAGTATAATTCGCCGGGAACGCTCAATTACATGCTCAGTGAGCATTGCTCAGTCGCAACACCACACTCATTTATTCGTCTGCGGTGCTGTGCTGACATAACTTAGCGAGTAAGCTTACGTCATCAGAGCGTCGCCCATGCTAAGGCTGTATGTATGCTTATGGCGAGTTTGCAATATCCAATATACAAACATGCCTGGGGATCTGAACCTGAAAAAATCATGGCATCCTGGTCTGCTCAAGAACCAGGAGGCCGTGTGGAAGCGGGAGAAGGAGGCGCTGGAGGAGCGCAAGAAAATCGCAGAGCGGCAGCGGGAGATCCAGCGAGAGCGGGAGCGAGACGAGCTGATGGCGATGCAAGAAGCCGCCACTGGCAAGAAGCGAGTCCGGCGACTTGAGTGGATGTACTCAGAGGCTGCTGGGGGCACGATGGGGTCTGCCAACGAGAAGGAAGAGTATTTGCTGGGCAGGCGACGCATCGATGGGTTGCTCACTGGCACAGACGAAGACACCAGCAAAGTGAAGGACTATTCAGAGCGGTTCCAGCAGACCGAGCCTCCCGCTGCGTCCGCCAAAGACATCACATCCAAAATCCTGCAGGATCCGCTGCTCCAGATAAAGAAACGGGAGATGGAGAGGCTTGCTGGAGCTGTCCCAGCGTCGAAGAGACAGGACTATGTCTACCGAGACGAGTCTCGCGACAGAAGAGACAAGAATAGGGAGCGATACAGCGACCAGCGTGATAAAGATGACCGTCACGACAGATATAGTGACCGAAAGCATGACAGATATAATGACCGATATGACAGACATAGCGACGAACATGATAGGCATCACAGATATGACAGATATGCCAAATACGACAGATACGACAGATATCATAGCGACCGACGCAGCGACCGCTACGACTACCGACGAAGCGACAGATACGGCGATAGCGACAGACTCGACGGTGATCGTACAAGAGTGAGAGATGAGCACAGCTATAGACAGAGAGATTCCAGTCATGAGCGACTTCGTCAGGGAAGCCCTAGCAGAGACAGCAGCAGCCCTCGCGATGATCACTATGACAGGCTGAGTTCATTGTCAGGGAATAAGCGTGGTAGCCATGATAGTCGTGATAGTCGTGATAGTCGTGATAGTCGTGATAGTCGTGACAGTCGTGACAGTCGTGACAGTCGTGAAAAGCATGAAACTCGTGACAGTCGCTACAGCTCTGATACAAAACAGGACAAAGAAAGCGCCGACTACAAAAATCGCAGTTATGACAAGGAAAAAAGGCATTCGTATGGAGGGGGAAACCCTGAAGATAGCTCGCAGAAAAGGCATGATGCTTCTGACAAAGCCAAGCAGTTAGAAGCCATGATGCAGGACGCTCAGAAGCTCTCAAGCGAGCGTTTGTCGCGGATTGAGCAGGAGCGCGAGCAAGAGAGACAGCAGCTTCTGCAAGACGAAAAGCGCCGGTCTGTCCTTGGAGCCCAGTTTATCCGTGATGCCAGCAAGAATCTCTTCGATGGTTCTGCCGACGATCTTCGACGGGGTTTAAAGTGATGCCATTGCATGTGTCCAATCCTGAATGGGCCATCATATTTTATCGGAAAGTGTTTTCATGCTCCCGTAGGGCGCGGAGGTGCGAAGTACTGGAAGCAGAATCATTTGAGAGGTCTTCACTGGCTTTTGCGATTCCGTCACGTTGGGGCAACTGCTGCGCAGTTGAGGCAAGAATCCGAGATATATGGTTGAGTCAGTCTAGTAACCGACATCGACATTCGTGCCCCTTTGATCACACCGGATCTTATTAGTAGGGTAGAGTATTTATATTGATAATATACTAATTAATGCAATCGATATAAATTATATGCAACGATGTTAAGAAAACATGTCAAGTTTTAGTCGAACAGCCCGAATCTTAGTGTCCTCCAGGTTGGTCTTAAACGGGTCGCTTCAAAACCGTTGCTGTGTACTCGCCTCAACTGCGCAGCAGTTGCCCCAGCGCGACGGAGTCGCAAAACAATGTTTAAAAGTAAGCATTGAAAGTGAGCATTAGCAGCAGTTGATTCTCCATTCGAAGCCAAGATCATGCTGCTTTCACAGTCGACCAGGTGCCCCGACGTGGTCCACTGATGGAATTGAGATACTGCGATGCTCGTACCACTGATATGCCTGCCTGTACATCGCCAGACGACGCACTTGGCATCACCGTCTGTACACCACTCAGGGCACTGCGCATGATATGTAGTTCCCGGCTGTACACTCGTATCCACGCTTCATTGTGTTTGGCGTGCAATATGTCAAATGGGATGGCGTCACCAGTCACTCCCAGAAACTGGACCATGGCTCGCGATATCGCCAGTTTCCACGAGATAAGATCAAGTGCTAAAGGGGTGTCGGATATTCTGAATGAGAACCAAGTTGCAGTGATTTTTTTCAACTTACGCTTCTAGATGTAGATATGCCCAGTCTGGGTTGTTGATAGCGAATGACTTCATTTGAGATGATGTTCTTTCGACTTTCAAATGCTTCTTAGATGTATTCGAACTTCCTCACATGCATGGAAGTTTAAATAATTTATTTGACGTTCACTTGTTCTCCACATAGCCGCACTTGGCACTCGGTGACCTGTTGGATTGGAGAAGGGTTCTTGGAAATAACCCTTATAGTTCTTCTCCTGCTCCGGTAGACGACGTGGTTGTTCTAAGACAAATAGTTAACAGAGTCTGTAAGCCTTCCTCTCAAAGGTAAACACTCGGTTACAGCAATGGCAATATTATAGAAACACAGAACGGTGTATTATGTTATCCAAAGTTATAAAAAATGGGGGAATGCGTCTTTATATAGGTAAAACCGATCACTCACTCAGGCCGCTCTGCCCCTTATTCAAGGGGCTCTGTTCCAAACCCAACACAGGCTCTGCGCTGTGCGTGAGAAACAGATCCATAACGTGAAGGCGATCTCACGCATGCAAAAACCGCCTTCTGGTTGGCTTTGACCGTTCGGTATGTGTTTGTAGCCCTGGCATGTAGTAGTTTGACGACATGTAATAGAGTTTGCTACATATCTTGTGACTCCGTCGCGCTGTGGCATTATGGCCTTAAATACTGTGAAAAACAAGATAATTTATATTTGAGAAATCTGTCTAATGAGCTAGGGTGGACGATGCGATGCGACTAAGGCCGTAAGTAGGCACAGGTGCAAAATCAGACTGCGCCTAAAGACATTGCGATT
>JAKUBH010000063.1:0-24012 GCA_030563205.1 Sugiyamaella marilandica
CCCCCCGTTGAATTTTAAATTTGGCATATTTGGATAAACTATTTTATTTTCTTGGGTTGATTCTCTTAGTTTGTTCCAAACCACCACCATATTTGTACTCAAGGGAATCGAATCCACGGTTCTCCGACATGCATACGGCTGAATAAACTCTAGTTTTGGAGACCGCCATGACCCCACCACAGATAATATATATATTACCTCTCCTGTCCTCTAACACTTTTGAAAGAAATGGTTGGAATCTATTTTTTTCTCATATTGTTATAGTTGCATCAATTTGTTTTGTGCATGTACTTCGCGGAGTATTTAAATTTGGTCGTTTCAGTTAGAACTCTAGTTGCGCTTGACTGAATAAACCCATTTTAGGTAATTCCGCTCACGGATTACTCCTATACGGATTGTCTAAAAAATGTTGCTCTCCGGCGAAACTCGAATACACAGGGTTTTTCGTTTCTTTCCAAAAAACTCAAGCGCTTCTCAGCTCTCCCGTTTAAGCTGAAAAGTTGCAACATTAATTTGTCTAAAACTATACAGTCCTGATTTTCCCGTTGAGCAACTTTAGTGGCCATTGCGACAGCACTTAAGCCTGACAGTTGATGCACATGTAGCCTAAATAGGTGTGAGGCGGACTATAGAATGCGGTTATTTAGACGTACAAAAGCTCGAAATGCTGTCGTTTTTTTCGAGTTGCTGGTTTTCGACGAGTTGGGGATATTTAAGATACTTATGAGGTACGAGTATTCGATGGTGAGCATCTCCTAAAATAGATTTATTTGCACATTGCTTGAATAACTATACGAATAGATCAACTTCCATATACTGCGAAAACAAGACTACCTCTGAAGTTTATAAAGTGTCCAAAAAAATAGCCAATGGTTGTTAGAAGGGAAGACTGAATACCACAATTAATGGTCCACTGTAATGTTATCTATCTGGAAAATAGAACGGGTGGGACATTCAAAAACTACGACAGTTTAAGCTACTATCGAAACTGCTGACTGAAGTCGCGTTTGACACATGAAGCACATATTTACATTGGTTTAACTCAACCTATCTAGTTCTTTAATCTAATTGGTCCATGACATCCTGGAAATGGTCATCAAATACGTCCTCTACTTGTGTAGCCCCCGCTGAAAACCATTGGCGAGCACGGTAAACCAGAAACACTGCGTCGGAAACAGCAACCAAACTCAGAAAAACGCCGTGGTCCCACCATCCACGCAGTCGTCCCCAAAGTGAGGGGTTCTTATCAGCAGTTGCGCCAGAAATCGATGCCTGATAGGCAAATATCTTGATCCTGTTGACGGAAGAACCATACAGCCGGTTAGACCCCTGCAGAATCCTCACAGTTCGACCCAGAAAGATGATCTCTAGCGGAATCTTGGTGGTGTCGCTCAAAAACTTCTGGAACCGAGCTTTTGTGTCTTGCTGGCGTTCAAATTCGATTTGTTCTTTGGTCTTGCCCTGCTGCTCAGCTAGGTCAGCAGACCTATCCTTGTATGCCTGCTGCATTGTTGACGAGGCAAACATTTCCACGTCGCCAAATCCCCATTCTGCAGCAACTTCCTTCACGGCAGTGGTATCCAGGATAAACATTCCTCTCCACAGTTTACAATACTGCTTTCTAAATTTCTCGCTCTCTCGTATATACAAGCCGTGGTCAATCAGCACAAGCTGCTGTTTCCCATTTACTCGGCGAAGAAGCACGTTTCCTGGGTGCGGGTCACAATGAACAATACCCCATTCAAAGATCTGTTTGGCAAGCAGTTTGGACAACACTTCGACTCCTTTCCGAGTGTCCAAGCCCTGCTTACGCAGCTCGTCGTGGTTACCAAGACTCGGCCCATCTACCCATTCATTCACTATGACCCTCTTGCTGCACATATCGGTATACATTTTGGGGATGTACACCTTGTCTCGCAGATAGCTATCTGCCTCGACCAGCCTTTTCGTGTCCTCCGAATTCTGCACTTCGATCCGAAAATCCACCTCCTCAGACAGCTGCCTGGAAACATGCTCGGCAATGAAATAGATTGGCAGTTTGAACAGGTAGCGATCATACACATACATGAGTGCTTTATATGCCGCCAAATCCCAGTTCATCTGCTTTTGCAAGTCTCGATGCTGCACCTTGACTGCCACCCACTCGCCAGTCTTGAGCTGTGCGCGATGAACCTGCGACACGCTGGCACTGGCCTGTGCTCTGTGGTCTATGGATTGAAAAAACTCGTCAGGACCCACTCCAAACTCGGACCGGAACGTCTTTTCTATCTCGGACCACGAGTCCTGAGGCCCCTTGTCAAACAGCTGCGAAAACCGGTCGCGGTACTGTGGGGGAAATATGGCTGCCTGAATCGCCACAGCTTGTCCGAGCTTGATGTACAAGCCCTTGTTGGTCGTGATCAGCTTATACAGGCGCTCTGCTGATCTGTCGTGAAGGGCCTCTATATCTTTGCCCTCCTCGAAGTTGAGTTTATAGTCAATGCCAATAAACATGATATCGTACACGCAGCGAATCGTCCTGGTCAAAGCTGACGCGTTGAAATACCAGTCAACTCCATACACAATCCCTCCAAACACCCCCACTTGGACGGCGCGACGAGTCCATTTGTTTTGGGGCTTTTTCTTTGGAAGCGAGGCTGGCGACGGAGCCTCCGCCGACTGGAACACCGGCTGGCGGACCGGTTTCCGCGACAGCACCGACGGCCTTGCATGGAACCGTCGCGTACCTCGCAGGCCTAACAGCTGTCTGCGGATCATTAGGCGGTTGGTAGGAGCCGAAGTGCGAACGCCACTGAAATATGCAGTAGCACCTGCTGCATGCAACCTTAAAGCTGAGAACGGAAAATAATAACACGACCTATGCTGATGCCATCAGACGTGCCAAGCGGCTGTTTGCGAACCACGCTTACCTGTACTCCAGAGTTGATTTCTGCACGAAGGAGACGTACATAGAGGGGTGGGTGCATTTCCAAAAGTGAAAAGTATTCAACCAGACATTTGCACCTAGTTATCTCTCGGATGGGCTGGAACTATCTTGCGACTCCGTCGCGCTGCAGCAACTGCTACGCAGTTGGGGCGCGGGGCGTTGATGACAGTCTATTTGTTTATCTACTAGCCATCAGATATGTACACTATTGTAAATCACAACAAAGCAAATCTATTCAGTGCATGTCATTCCATCTACAGTGCATTTCGTTTGCAGTCAACACGCACCTGGAAGATCATTCAAGCTGACAATCCCTCACCCCCTACCTCACTGATCTCGCCCATATATCTGTCAACTACGTATAAACATATCTAGGTCATGACATTCGTATCGCTAGTACATAATACAATAATACAACAGCTTGCGCTGCAATGTAGCTACAGGTTGTAGCGGTCTCTGTCCCATAGCACATATGCGGTATCGGGCGTGTCGGCGGCATCAGACCTGCGCAGACGCCCATACAGCTTTTTGAACTCACGGTCGATGTACTCTTTGCCACGCACCGTGTGTATCCGCTGCTCTGGTGGTTCGCTGGAGGTCCGCTCTGCCATCTGCTTGCGCTTGCGCTTCTCGAGAATCTCGAGCCGGCTTTTGGCATAGCTCACTACATCTAGCTTCTTTTCCTTAGGGGCCTGTGCCTCTTCCATCCCTCCATCCTTAGACGACTCTGCACTGGGAACTGGTGACGCAACTGTGAAGGGCGACACCGAAGATTCGGCCTTGTGATCGGTCGACACAATCGACTTCCGACCGCCAAAAGAGATTTTCAGCGACAGAGGCTTTTTTGGCACCACCGTAACAACTTTAGATGTTTCGTCGTTGTCTTTGTCGTTGCCGCCGTTGTCATCGTCACCACCACTATCGCTGTCGCTAGGACCATTTATGGCTGGCCCCATTTTCAAATCGCCATCACCATCAACAGCTGGGTCGCTATTATTGGGCTCGGTGGATATTGTCGAGAGCGGAATGCCAGGGTCTGCTGACTCTGTGGATTTAACAATGTCAGACTCAACAGCCTTCACAGTTTCCACACCGTTCGACGCCAAAGCGTCACTTGGTGCCGCAACCGGTTGTGTAAGTAAGGCATCTGATTGCTCATGCTTCGCAGTCATGCCCAGCACACTGTCGATGTTGATAAAATCGTCCTCTTCGTCCTCGTCATCACCCATGATTTTCACGTCGCGAACTTCCGCGTGCACTCGGTCGTCCAATGCATCCTCCCAGTCACTGTCGGCGTTCTTATCGTCGCCACCGTCGCTTCGAGGCTTTAGCTCAGTCAGCTTTTGTAGAGCAGACTCGGCATACCGACTCTCCTCCACGAGCTTCTCTCGCAGCTGCCGCGGTTCGCTAATGTGCTCCACAAATAGCGGACTGGACATAAACGTGTGATCGGGAGGGAGCGGAGGCATCCACGGCAGAATGTAACTGCCTCGCTCCTTGTGGGACGGCACCAGCTTCTTGAGCTGTTGCGACGTCTCTGACTGGAAAAACGGTACCGCTTCAGGTACCACCGGCTCCGACTCGGGGTCAATGCGCAGCTGGTTAAGCGCTTCGATGTATTTGGAGGGCGGCAGCACCATCTGCTGCTCGATGTCGCTGATACTGAGCCCAGTCGCGTCCATGAGCATCCGGATATCAGCCACTGACGGGCACACCCGGCGCTGGATCTGGGATATTTTGTGCAGTCTGGAGTACAGCTGCTTCATATGGAACTCCGCCAGCATCACGACGAAGTCGAACGCCTCTGTAGTGGCCGAAATGTCGCGGGATCCAAGGATGGCAGCAACACAGCGCTGGAAAATGGCTTCCAAAGTTCCGTGATATGGACGACAACTGGAGGGCATTTGCTGCAGTAGCCGGTTCGTTCGCGTGCGAGCAGGCTTCGAAGGCCGACTCCTTGCGCCTGAGCCAGTCATTTTGCTGTTGGCTGCCTTTGGTGAAGGCTGTGGTGATGAAGATTCCTGGAGCCCGCCATGATCGGTCATTCGTGTCAGGATGAAAACCGAGCGGCTCACCCTGCAGCTGATAGCCACAGCGATAGTGAGTTCGAAGAGAAGAGCTAATCAGCTTATTATATAGCATTAGTAGATGTTAATCCTAAAACTGCCACATATATTTTTCCTTTTGCTCTACCTCGTGTGTACGTGTATATGGATTTTTCATCACAGAATATTTCGTCGGATAAACATCTAAAAATATTCATTTATGTAGTACCAATATAAAACTGCGTACGTCAAGGGTGAAATATCCGTCTATAATTTTTAGATACATATAACCTATTTTCACTATCGAACGCACCGCTCTGTCGTTGGATCAATTGATACCCGCGATGGACCGGCTCTCTGTGGGATCTAAATCTCGCTCTTCACTGTCCTCGCCCCCAACTGCGAAGCAGTTGCTGCAGCGCGACGGAGTCGCGGAACAAAAATAGAGGAAACCCCATCCTGCAACGGTCTATCGCAGGGCCAAATCATGTCCTCTCTGAACAGACTCTTTTGTGAATATTTTGCCCGGATTCAGCAGCTCCAGGGGGTCCAACGCCAGCTTCACGGTGCGCATAAGCTCTACTGCGTCCACGCCGAGTTCGTCAATCAAATAGTTGACTTTGCCAGCGCCAATGCCATGCTCTCCTGTGCAGGTGCCCTCGAGGGCGAGCCCACGGTGACAGATGTTGCTTCCCAGTCTGCGTGCTTCCTCTTCCTGGCCCTCTCCGTAGATAATGCAGGCGTGGAAGTTGCCGTCACCAACGTGGCCCAGACAAGACCCAAACACGCCAGACTGCTCTAGGTCTTTCTTGGTGCTGATGACGAGGTCTGCGAGCTTGGACATGGGCACTGCGACGTCGGTCGACACGACACGCCCATTGGGCGGGCCGATGGCCATGGCGCTCCACAGAGCCTCCTTCCTGGCCGACCACAGCTGTTTTTGCTCATGTGCATCGGTCGCGAACTCAAATGAGGTGCCGTTGTTGGTCTTCGCGATCTTGCGTGCCTGCATAATCTGCTCCTTGACGTAGCTCTTGGTGCCCGAGAACTTGAACATGAGCGTGGGCTTCTCCTCCCACTGTCTGGCCGTGTAGCCAGCGCGATTGACTGCCATCATTTGCACGTCGTCCATGAGCTCCACTGCGTGCACCGGCACCCCTGCGCGGATGATTTCAGTCGCGGTCTTGGTAGCGTCTTGGACGGACGGGAACGCGCACACGGCGACGCTGGTCTGGTCTGGCACTACCTGCAGCTTGACGGTGATCTCGGTGACAAGGCCCAGAGTGCCCTCGGATCCGCAGAACAGGTGGTTCAGGTTGTAACCAGCCGCCGACTTCCTGGGGCGCTGCTTCGTCTTGATGACGGTGCCGTCAGCCAGCACCACTGTGAGATTGACAATGTGGTCGCGCATGGGCCCGTACCGCACGCAGTTCGTGCCCGAGCACGAGGTGGCCACCATGCCGCCGATTTTGGCTGTTGGACCGGGATCAACCGCGAAAAAGAGCCCATGGCCCAGCTGGTCGAGATGGTTATTCAGATCCATCCACCCCACAGCTGGCTGCACCGTGCAGTCCATGTCTTCAGGGCGCACCGCAATGATCTTATTCATGCGGTTGAAATCAATGCACACACCGCCGTAGGGAGCGCAGAAGTTTCCCTCGAGGCTGGATCCACCAGAAAAGCCAATCATGGGCAGTCTGTACTTGTGGCAGATCTTGGCCACCTGCGACACCTCCTCGGTGGTCTGAGGATACACAATTGCAATAGGGTTGGTGTCAATGTTGTAGGTGGACCACTCGGAATAGCCATGAGCCTTGAGGTCCTCGTCGTCGGTCGACACATTGTGTTTTCCAAGCACTGCTTCGAGCTCGGGCAGCGCCAGCACCAGCTCGGTCTTGCCGCCGTATTTGGGGGCATTCCAGTGGCGTTCTATTGATGTGTCACGGTCCTGGCGCGAGTACATCGTCTTGGCTGTGAAGAATGACGCTCCTCCGACGACCAGCGACACCAGCGCCAGAGAGCCTGCCGAACTGGTGGACCTGGACGACGAAGAACCACTATGGGCAGCACGAGCTGCTCTGGCAACCCGCAATGGCTGTTGCGCTACACGCCGCCACAAGGGCAGCACATTGGAGTGCAGAGTTCGTCTCGACATGGGGATGCAGCTGTTGCAAAAGGAGAAATCACGTCAGCTCTGACTCCCTACCTATATACATGTCAATCCTATCTCGAGATAGCCGAACTGTGGGGGGTCGCAATTACCGAAATAGGAAATTGTGGAGATAAAGCTGCAGCTACTTAATAATTGACGTGGTGGATGGTGGAGCAACCGGACAAGAAGGGTGACAACTCGCTTTCTTCATCTAGAATAAGTAAAATATGACTACCTACGAGACAACAAGCCAATAGAGACCGTCAGTGTGAAATATTAATAACTGCTAAAAATGTTACATAAATTTGCCCTGTTAGTCACCTTGCTAGTCGCGTTGCAGGCGACCAAGAGACAATAGAGAGCACAGCCCAAAGCCGAAAACAGGTAACTGCAAGATATTGAAAACAATGAGCTTGCACTTTCACGACTCTGTCGCGCTGTGGCAACTGCTGCGCAGTTGGTTTAAGCTTTCCGTGACCCACTAGCTTCTCCCTGATCTACCTGGGTCCTCGCGCCAACTGCGCAGTAGTCGCTACAGCTCGACGGGGTCGCAAGCCTTATCAGGAGATTATTAAAATAAACTGGTTATAACTGGAGCTATCTGGAGAATCGTAACAGAAGGAGGCGAAGTGTGGCATGCGAAAAAAAGTCCATGTCAGCAATGTGACCGAATGTTGCTGCAGTTGGATGCTCCTACAGCCGACAGATTTATCTACTACTCATTCAATCCAGTTCACATATAATGGGATCAGCTGCTTAAATAAAATTCGGGTAATTAGTGCTACAGTAATTTTTGAATTAATTCTTCGAGGCTGAACACTATACTTCACAAGAGCTACAACGACAACTGCAGCCTGAAATTAATATGAGGTGCAGCTACAAAACGCAGCTCAGCATTACGTGCAGTAGTCCACTAATGCGGTTGGCGACGCAGTTGAAGACGCAGTCATGAATATCAGGCTTGACACAGTGAGGATGTGCAATTCGGACGAGATGCAGCTGCAATTGACAAGTACTGCGTGTAGCTGGCGGAGAAGAACGAACAACCGCGCAGCAGCTGCCCCCAGCGCGCGGAGTCGCAAGAACGGAGCTGAGATAGATATGCTCTTGTGGACTTATGTTGTGACTCGGTCGCGCTGTGACAACTGGTGTGCAGTTGGATCTTTCAGACCAAATTAGAATTCGCACTTGTTCCAATTCAGTGCCCTACGCTAGACCTTCTCGCGGCAGCCCGGTCGAGAAAATTCCAACCAGGGCTGCGAGAAGACGATCCAGGTTCAACTAGCACAGTCAGCGCAGCGCGGTTCAGTCATTATCAATTATTTCAATACATGCTCTATTTTATACCTGTCCATCGAGTAGCGCCTCCACAGCGCCTTGGACGTTGCCTCCGCTGCGTCGCAGTGCCCGCACATTGCGGTCGAAGTCAAAGAACCCCAGCTCGTTGAGCTGGCGCAATTGCGACTCGTACCGCTCCTCTGGCGGCCGGGTGTCCTCTGGTTCTGGCGCAGCAACACCGCCTCCCAGAATGCTCGCCAGCAGAGCTGGGTTAAATGGCGGCAACTGCTGCTGTTGCTGTTGCTGTTGCTGCTGCTGCTGGTCGCCATCAGCTCCCTGAGCATAGGCGTTAACGCCCATCAGGGCTGCGAACGGGTTGATTGCACCTGCTCCGCCTGCACCGCCTGCTCCAAAAAGCGTAGAACCGGGATTCGCACCCGCAGTGGCACCAGCATTGGCACCAGCATTGGTAGCAGAGTTGGCACCGTCAGTAGCAGCGGTACTATCGCCTGGAGCAGGAAAGCTGCCTGGGCTGCCAGCACCGCCAAAGGGGCTGATACCCAGAGCCTGCTCCATCTGCAGCAGCTGACGGAACGCCTGCGGATTGGTGAATAGATTGCGGAAGTGCTCGTTCTGCAGGGCCTGGCGGAACCGAGGCGCCATGGAGCGCAGCTGCGGATTCGAGTTGAGGATCATGTCGACAACCTGAGGGTTCTGCAGCGCGCTCTGCATGTTCTCCGAGAATCCAGGACGCTCCATCATGGCCAGCACATCATCTACGTTGGGTGCAGGGCCCATTCCGCCGTCAGGACCAAACATGCTGGCGCTCGGCAGCTGCGCTAGTCCTGCGTAGCGAGCGCCTGTCAGGTCCGTGAGCGGATTCCCGGTTCCTGTGCCTGCCGACAGGTTCGCAGGGACCTGGGAAGCAGTGCCAGAGGTGGCTGAGGGCGCTGTGGCGGCAGTGGCGGCCGTGGCACCAGTCCCAGCTGCTGTTGCTGCTCCAGACGGTGGAGTCTGGCCTGGAGGAGCAGCACTGCGCACGAAATGTATGGTCTGGCCGTTTTTTATCTTGTATGACTCGACAGTATCGGGATCCTTGAGCACACGGCCAGCATAGATCAGGCGCTGGCGGTCGACTGGCACTTCCGACTGCTCGGCAAGCTTGTGCTTGAGCTCCTCGATAGTCGCTGACAGAGCGATGGAGATGTTGTACTTCTTATCTGCAGAGGACCTGCGTTAGCAGCTGCCCACCTCGCTGTTGTTGTTCCGGGTACTTACTTGATGACCACATCAATGGTGTCGGTGGCGGGCTCGGTATGGTCCGCCATGTTGGTTGCAATGGTGAGTTTGTCAAGGTGGAATATGTGGAAGACGATGGAGGCCTTTGGAAGGGGCCGCCCTTGCCCTGACTCCAGATAGCCGACGGCGCACGGCTGGCAGTGTGGTGAAGCAACTTTAGCTAACCTGAAGCACGTTGTAACAATTTGGACCAAGTGGGCCACAACATGAGCGGGTACTGCGTGAGCGGAGCAATCACACGACAACCGAAATGCGGTTGTTCTGTATTTTTTATGATTCACCCGGCAGTGGCGAGCAAAGCGAAACAGTCTGCCTGATGTCACGACACTGTCATTCCATAGCTCGTTTCGGACGTGGTCGGTGGGGTTGGGATTTTTGTGCCTTGAGTAGGCCGTTCTCCAGCAGCTCGCCGCGCACAGAAGCTGTCTGCTGCGATGGCTAGCAATAGACTACTTACTTGCCGGCACTGGACTTCGGCCCACTGATACCAATACTCTTTTGAGGTTGCGCCTTCGCCTCTAATCCTATATGATAGCAAAGACCCAAAATCAAATGTTGTTCAAAATCTACACACCTTTCGTACCTAACGGTATTTATTTTTTTTTTTTTTTTTATCTTGTGTAATAACTGCTTTTTACCCCCCTGATTTTACCCTTTTGGACCGCCGATGGAAGATCGGCGTGCATAATCGCGCATGCTGCGGCGGAAATGAATTAAGTTGACAATATCCATGCAATAAATAAATAAAAACTTTTGAACTCACGCCAATGCCACTGGTACACACACATCGCAACGCGAGCCGCCCTCGAAGTGCACCGTGTACTTGACCAAGTATGAGCGCTCGACCAGGCACGACTGGAACGATGGCAGCAGCCTGTGGTCGCCCACCGGGACTACCAGCGGGACTACCAGCGACTGCTGGAACTGTTTGTCGCCCAGTTTCGTCCACTGGCCGGTCGTGATGTCGAGCTTCGACAGCGGAATGCTCTCTGTCGATACATGGGGCTTGTTAGGAGTGCCAGACACCATTCCAGTGGGGCTGCTCTTGGTGACCATGATGATAGAGGTGTTGAGAGCCTTAATCTTGGCGGGCATTCCGCTGCTGGTGAACCGCACGTCGACCTCGGACGCTCGCGACTGCCGCGAGCCCACTAGCAAATGCGAGGGTGCGCGTGCAAAAAGCTGGCACGTTCCGACCGTCGACATGCGCATGAGTCCCGTGCGGACTCGGGCTGGCTCGCTCTTGAACACGGGGATTTCCTCATCGGGATGCTGCAGCGATGGCACAGGCGACGACATGATGCGCACGCTGGCGGTATCGCGACCGAGATAAAGGCCCTCCATCGAGAACAGCCGGGCCGTGACGTTATACTGCACGCTCGCAGACATGTCTGACAGATCGAGCCGCGAGTCGTGGGCGCACGCACCGTGCGGGAAGCTCCCCAGCGACGGTGGCAGCGCATGATGCACGTCATGCTTGCAGGCACCTGCAGGCAGCTCGTCAGGGATCTGCAGCGTGAACTGGAAACAGTAGCGCTTGCCCTTGCGCAGCAGGTAGTTTTCTGGATACACAGAGTCGTCGGGTGAGAACCGGCTGATGACGGCCGTGCGCACGGTGCGGGTGGCAGGGAAGTCGGGTGATCGCATCACCGACTCCACCAGCTGCAGCTCGAGCTTGAACGGCCGGATCTGTTGGTCCTGGTACGGGCTGATGGCTGCGTATCCACTCACCATATCCCCGGGAGAGTAGTAGTGAATAGGACCTCGCGGGTCGGTGTCGAGTGCCAGTTCTATTAGAGGCCGGGACCGGCTCGTCTGGTCCGACACCGTGAGCCCCGTGAAGTAGCTGGGCAGCGCCCCAAGACTGTCCTCAGTGGACACGCTCGTAGAAACACTGTCGCCGGCAATTGACGCATTGTCGCTCACAAGCGAGGGCACTACTGTAGCCAGCGAATGTGCTGGCGACAGCGCCAGATCTTCATATGTGGGTGGTGGCAGGCTCATATCCTGGTGTTTGGTGTAGTAGAGAGGCTGTTCTATAAGCAACGGCGCCTCCGGGTCGTCGTTATCGCGAATTGTGACCATTGTGGTCGAAGGAGCCGGTATGGCCGTCTGGTGCGATATTATGTTACGTGCTGAACGTGGATTCAGCGTGACTAACAAAAAACGTGCCCGAAACTCCCAAGTCTCGTATAGTGTGTATGTGAGTGTGTGGATGTGTCGGATGTTCTGAGTGTCGTATTCTTGTTCTGATGGTCTGTTGCTAAATACTTCCGTATTCAGTCAAGTATATTATCCTGCCGCTGTATTTAATTCGTTTGTTGAGAATGTTTTAATTCTGCAATTGGTAATATACTTGTGTGCGCGTGAGATACTGCTTAAGCTTGCTAGTCAGTCAATACACCGCGTTCAACAACAAACAACAACTGGAGTCTCGGTTGTCTCTCGATCGCGGGAGCACACTTCTACTTATAGTGGTGGCCACCATGGTTAGCGTCAGAAGACGCGCCACTGAAATGTTTGTCTTCGAACATGCATATGCACAAACAAGTCACTCTAACGTCCGCCAAGACCTATTTTGGTGGAGTTGTCCTCCATCCACTTCCTAATGCACCGTGTGCTTCTGACTCACAGTTAGTGATGCATCCCGCATTGCATGACCCTCACCTCCGCCATGTCAGCCGTACTTGCTCGCCACTGTGGCTGACGCATCCCTGCCCCCGCCCATCGCCACGAGATCGTCCACCACAAACACGTCTCCGGGGCCAGGCCTAAACGACTGACCTGCACTGGTGGGATTGTGTGGGCCGGTGATTGCCTGTTGATGAATACGCGGTGTTTTTTTGGTTGGGCCTTGTGAAACTGTCTTTATCCTTCCTAACTGGCACTAGCCCATGATCAGATCAGCTGCCACCGAATGCGGAGGGGGGGCTCTGTGGGAGGTCTCCGCCAGGGTCTGTAGCGTGAGACATAAAGCGGTCGTTTGCCGAACTTGGCCTCACACCTCCCCTCCAGTCAGCGATTAGTCACCCGCATGCATATCTCCGAGGGTAGTACGAACTCGCTTGTTCAGTACGCGTGTCGACGGATGGTGGGCATAACATGGGTTGTCTATATACGGGGCGTAGCTGTCAAGTTGAAGTTGCTGTCAACGGATCGCTGTGATTGGCATCCCGCATGAGTCGAGTTAATGAATAGAAAAAAAAACAAAAAATAACAACCATCCAAAATAAATGACTAACTAAAACTCCTCTTCACTAACACACAGGTATATATTGTGGTCTGCTGTTTGCTGGTAGATGGAATTGTAGTTAAGCACACGTTGTAGTCGGCTGAAAACTGTCGCTGGCAGCTGATTCCGGCATTGGACGGATTATATTACGTACGCGCTAAACGACAGGCAGCCAACCAAGCATTCCGTGGGCGATGGCCGATCACTAAAATCGGTATTGCAATATGTTTACGACACGAGTAAGGAAAATCTTACTAGACAAGTACCAAAAGCAACAATTAACGCAAAAAGCAAAAGAACAAAAAAATCAAAAATGGTTCGGCGAAACGCCGAAATGCATGAATGGTAATAATCGATTCGGGATTTATTTCAGCCAATAAGCAATGTCAAAACCCGAACGCACTTGATGCCCCGAACGAGCAATTCTGTACACGACAATGATTTTTGCATGTAAAAAAAAAATTAGACGCCAAATTCTCATTTTCTAGTTACTTTGATATTTTCAATAAATCCTTCGTCTTAAGAACTTTGAATTGACTGAAGAAGTGTCTATTCGAGTATGACTCACTTGCTATAGTTTCGATTGTACTACAGAATACCGAACATGCCCCCCCTTTTTTTTCTAACGCACGAAATTAACGCACACGCAGCTAACGGACATCGCAGAATCAATCATCATGCTTCTATCCTACGGATACTTCTGATTGTTTTCTTTTCAGTCGACTATATAAACTTCTATCACTTTACCGCAGTGGATATATACATTATGCAAGCTGCTCCCGCAGAACAGCCCTCGAAGAAACCAGTCCAGGGTGTTCGGATTCCAGATATTTTAGCAGGCCAATGACCCGCTGCCTTATCTCGTCATCCTCGAAAGGCAGTACAGCAGTTGATCCAGGCTTGGCATCCTTAGCCATAGCATTGCTCTGGATGAACACCTGCTCAAGCACTCCTACAATTTCCTGGGTGGCTGCTACTACTGCACCATCTCGCTGCTCAAACAGCTTGATCAGAAACTCGAAAATAGGGGTGTTCTCTTCAAATCCGTCTAGAAGCGGTAATCTGCTCACTAGCACCGGCACTACCTCGCTCATAGGAACCAGCTGGGGATATCGCGTGCACATACGCGCGACACATCCACAAGCATTCGCAAGGCACCTCGCACTATTGTCATCATCTCCGTCGGTGCCTCGCGACTTGCGCTTCTTGCGGTCAACCTTTTTAAGCAACAGCTGTAGGCTCTGCAACACTGCCATAAACTGGCTTTTGACGAGCTCTTCATTACTGCTGAACAGTATCAGCAGTCCTGCTCCATATGCAGAGTTGCTTCTCACTTCAAGATCCTTGTCTTTGAGCCCTCCTACAAACACTTGCAACAACGGCTCTGTCCACTGCGTGATTCCTTCTCTCATGCCATTGACAATTTCCGCAAAAGCTCCTATACCCGACGCCCGTTCTGAAGCCACCTTGCTAACGCTGTATTTGCCAATCTTATCAAGGAAAACATTGAAGACCTGCTGAAACTGTGGACCCATACTCGCAGCGAGCTGCACTACCACATCTTTAGCACTGTCGGTCAGCAGCTCATCATACTCTGCGCTTCCATGCTCGTCCTGCTCTTCACCCTCTGGCTCATCATCTCCTTCCTCGTCCTCTAGACCAAGGCTTTGACAAGGGTGTGTCTTGGAAAGAATTTGCACAATCTGCTCTACAACGATTTTCAGCTCAAGTTCGCTACCAAGTACAACTGGACCCGCCAACCGAATGGCCTCTGTCAAGCTGTCGCAAATGGCAGTGGCAACTGATCGCTCATCCTCTGCTTCCCACAATGTCAATGTACTCTTCAAAGCTATATTAAGCAGCGTATCCACAGGGCTCTGCAGACTATAGGAAGCAGGGAACCCAGGAGTCCATTTGTGCTTGCTGGCATCAGACAGCCGATAGTAGGTAATAAAGGTGTTCCACAATGTCGTCAAAGCTGCCTTTCGAATGCCATCATAAAAGTGTTCAGAAAGCTCCTGAAGAATTTCCAAGCCTTTTTCCAGATACGGAGAAAACCCATCTTTTGTACCAATAATGATATCGCTCAACGTCTCTGTAGCAATTTCCTTCTCAATAGCCAAAGCGCTGTTCACCTGCAGTTTACTTAAGATATCCTCATCTTCGTCGCCATCTCGTCCAACCGCAGGCTCGATCTCCGGTTCGTCTTCATCATCGTCGCCCCCAAGGCCAGCAAAATCGTCTTGTTCCAGCGACTTGAAGAGCTCAGGAACCACAAACTCTAAAAACGGTGTGAACTCACTTTCGTAGACCTTCGCCAGCACACCCAAAAAGATGAATCCACACTCGCGCAAACGCGTCTGGTTGGACTTCAGGCACTTGTATGAGGCCTCCACAAGGGGCTGCACAAAGGGTCTGAACGCTTCCTTGCCAACTGCCCCTGCCAGCGCGCTCAAAGCATCAAGAGTAATTCCACACAGCGTCAACTCCTCTTCAGGCACGTCTGCAACGTCATTGCTCGTCGCTATTCTCATGAACGGTTCCAACTGCTGAATGGTAGCCACAAAATACGGCTCGTAACTGCTACCAGCAGCAAATGCAGCAGATGCAAGTGCGGCCACAATGGTACCCTTCAGCTTGAGATCTTGGGTGATACTCAATAGATGAAGAAGCTTGGGCACAAGGGATGAAAGATACTTCTCAGCAATAACTTCTTTTTCCAGAGTCTCCAGGATGGCATCCAAGGCCAAGCAAGCACCTTGGCCCACTTTCAGCGATGATGCGCCATCCATGATGCCAAAAATCAATGGTAACAGAACTTCATGGTGTTCTCCAACAACGTCATGAAGCTCTGAAGCTAGATGGCTAAGAGCCTGCAGAGCAGCAACTTTAACCAGAACATTCTCGTCACCGAGCCCGTTGATAACCAACTGTAAAACAGGTTCAATCTGGTTGGCCACAAAGTCCGGCGCACCTTCGACGGCTTGGGCCAGCCCCAGAAAGCCTGCCCGTCGCTGCATCGGATTAGGCGACTGGATGCACTGGGGCAGTAGTTGAAGCAGTGGAGCCATTGCCTGAGCAGGAGGTAGCGAAGAAGAAAGATAGTCAATGAGACGCAACGCCAGTTTGGCGGGCGAATCTTCCTCACCTTCATCCTCATCCTCTTCCTCGTCGGCGTCGAGCTGAGCTGCAATCTCGAGAGCGCCAGTCACCAAGGTGGGCCCGAGCTTGAGCGACTGGATTCTATTTTTTTTGAACCTAACAGCAGTCAGCAAGAACTGCAGAGCATTGATTCGATACTCTTCATTGAGCTCTCTTGCAGCAGCGATATCCTGAAGCATAAATAATATGAGGTCCTTGAGATGTCGCGATACTAGGGCCGAATCCACGAACATTAAAGTGCTAAAGACCTCAAACACTTGGCCAACCGACTTCTCATCATCAGCATTAATCACCTGCTTGAGCACGTCGACAGTATGGGGCAAGATGGCCCGGAACTGCTCTACCGGGTTCTGAGCAGGAGGGGTTCCTGCCTTGATCCCATTTGCATCGATATTCTCCGCCACTTTTCCAACGCCCAGCACTGTCGATACTCGCACTTGAAGCGACTCCGGGTCATTGATTGTGATTGCGAATAACTGAAGCAATTCAGAAGATCCGTCCAAAAGAACCTCCGTGTCTGCCTCAAGTAGAGTGTACAACACGTAAATGGCAACCTCCCTTTCAATGGCAGACGCCGATTTCGAGGTCTGCAACAGATAGGGCAACAGTTCTGCCCATTGTCCGTTATCAATATCGATTCGAGCAATCGCAGATATCACTCTGGATGAGGTATGCCTTACTAGTGCAACCTGCTCCCGCAGAGTCGACTTAAGCAGTGAATCTTTGATAGACACCTTGTCAGCAACAGCTAGTGCATCAGCAGCCTCCGAATCCCAGAACTTTGGAACGAGCTTCCTCGCCTCCACACCAGCGAGCTGTCGAATCTGGGCATCTGGGTGACTTTGAAGAAGATGAATCAGTGCAGGCACAGTCTTCGAATTCTTATAGAACACATTCTGCAGCGTTTCTGAGGCTGCCTTTATGCTCTCCGTGCTAGGAGCAGTGACATGACGAAGAGTTTCTTCAAGTCTAGCCAGAAACTCAGGATCCATGTTTCGCTCAGCACCACGAAGACAACCCGAAAAAAACTTAGAAGGTTTGAAAAAAAAAAAAATCCCCCCTGGACTAACCAGACAATAAAAAAAAAATTCCAGTGCTCACAACCCTAATAGTGAACTGAGGAGCAGGAATAGAATTTCAGGGGAAGCGGCATACATATATTGTACACGAGAGTTGTTAAGTTTACTATAATTAACGTTTACGACGTATATATTTTGTTTGTCGATTTCATATTGTGGTTTGCTCATGGTGCTATGGTTGTGCGCTTGAGCAGGAGTATCTCATATGTGCCAAAACCTCGCTCTGGGGTCCGCAGCGCTGTCAAACCGCATAATGGCCATTCCAACAAAGCCGACAGCATATTAGATGAAATTTTCACTAAGCCACAGCTACCGGATCATTATGGCATGGACATTCCATATGTGACACCGGATACACCGTATATGACGAGCTATAAAGATATTCGCGGAGTCTATGCGCCATTTGTTGAACACATGTATTCGACAGGACTTATCAGACTTAGTCCAATGCTCTACAGCTGCGAGTATTTTATTGCGTTCTACTACCCGCCTTGGCACATTCTGAGCAGTGGTCGTAAATCAAGGCCATCCCTTGTCGGCCTGTTCGGTAGAGGCCAGGAAGGAAATGGAACGCTGACTCAAAAAGATATCGATTCGACCGGCACGAAACGATCTCGAAATCCGGTGCACTATGCATATTGGAGGAACTTCATGACGCTATCGGCGCGAAAGGCGCTGGCGAACTCGTTTCGTTCGGCATGTGAGCACCCAGGGCCCGTGCCTGACGGAGTGTACGTGATTAGGAGCGAAAAAGTCGCTATTTCATCGAGCGACTTACAGAAACACATGGATAATACAGTAAGAGCAGCCCAGAAAAGACTGCAGGAGGACAATTTTGCATGGGTCAACAAGGCCAATGCGTCCATCAACTACAAAGTTCTGAATAACAAGCTGCGTCTGAAGTTTCTCGAGCCAGTTTCAGGGCCAGCTCAAAGTGTATGGAACGATATATACAGATGATGATATGCAGATGACTTCTACCCCGCAAAAAAAAAATAAATTCGCACTGAAGAAGCGGGTTTATGCTCCAAATTTGGCCCATTCTGGAGCCGGCGCGACGTACGACCATCCTGGCCCGGAATATTCGAGCGCATGGAGCCATATTTGCATTTCGTCGCTACAGTTGTCGAATAGTTCTGTTTTGCATTCGGGGCATCGTCCCTGGAGTGCCTTCTTCTGCCGCCGCGACTGATATGCCTGTCTCAGCACGCTGAACAATTGTACCACTTGAGGGTCGTTGTTGATATCAATGTGAGCAGCGTGGCATTCGTTAACCCGTATGCAGAGGTCCCTGAATTCGGGCTTGTTGTACAGCACGTCGTTTACGATAGGATGTCCGAGAATGGCCAGATGTTTTCTGATTTGGTGAGTTCTACCTGTTCGTGGTATGCAGCGCACCAGGCTCTGATGTTGCTGTGGGCAGTAGTAGACAAGGTGGAACAAGGTCGTAGCATCCTTTGCACACTGGCTGCTAGTTGAAAACGCTTCGAATGGTCTCTTCGCTTCAATGTCAAACAGCTTGAAGTCCACTATGGTTTGGCTACTATTAGTCGAGCTGTCGGTAAAACATATTTTTCTTCTCCTTACTCTGGAAATTTGCCTTGGACACAAGCCAAGTATGTCTTTTCGACCAGACCCTCCAACATCAAGCGGTGGATGCGTGAAGTCGCTTGGTTGTTCTTTCCAAGCACAACGATGCCAGACGTCAGCCTGTCCAATCGGTGTGCAGCTAATCATTAGCCAGTGGCTCATCAAAGTTTGAAATTTGAAAATGTCAACACATACGGTACACTCGACAGCCCAGCTGGTCGTATAGCACTTCGGACAGGCTGTTGACCCTGTATTTACCAGACGGATGGGTAGGCAGCCCTGCGGGTTTGTTGACTACAACAATATCAGCGTCGTCGTGAACCACCTGGATGGAAGGTCCAAAATCCGGCACCGCAGGCTCGTGGTAGTGGCCTGTATATTCCAAGACATCTCCATTCTCAATTACCTGGGTAGCGACGTGCTCTCCAGAGATGG
Source organism: Sugiyamaella marilandica (assembly GCA_030563205.1). Lineage (NCBI taxonomy): Eukaryota > Fungi > Ascomycota > Dipodascomycetes > Dipodascales > Trichomonascaceae > Sugiyamaella > Sugiyamaella marilandica. The sequence goes on from JAKUBH010000063.1 coordinate 19,199, forward strand.
CTTTGCCGGAACCCCGTCCTTTGATGAGAACCACTTTGCCCGTGGCAACCGCCGCTTTCCTAGTTAGACGCAAATCCAACTCATGTTGCATACATGTTGCTCGGCGGGATACACTCGGAACTCGGAAGTCAGAACATCGAAAACCGTCTTTTGAAACCACCGTTGTTTACAAAACACCCTGTTGGTGTGGTAGTATGGAGCTACTGCGCGCAGTCCGTTTTCCACCAGCGCCTTCATCACAAGTCGCAACTGCTCGCGCGCAAAATCTGCCACCGTCTATTTTACCCTAATGCATCTATATAATGTGGAGAACTATGAATTTAGTTACCTGATGACGAATCTTGACATGAAATTATTTCAGGCCCATTTTTAACAATTGAAATACACACACACACACAAACTTTCATGCTCGGATAGTTATTAATTTAGACAAACTCGTATCAACCTGATCGACCGAGACGTATGATGCATGACATATCTTGAGACTCAGTAGCGCTGTAGCAACTGGTCCGCAGCTGGATGTAGTGATTCTAGTGGTTGGCTCAAAGTCACAGTTTTACTAACATGAAAATAAAGTGCTAACGACCAAATGACAGTAGAAGCTCCACCTCCAACTGTGCAGCAGCTGCTACAGCACGACGGAGTGGTCACACAGAATTGAATGCATTAAATTCAATTGAGTCATCGGCAATTCCTTCCAGAGCTCTGCATCTGGCCCACCGCAAACACCTACACTACTAATGGGTACTCTCACTACATCGTTCTTCTTCAACAACTTTTCTATTAACATCTATGCACATGGTCATTGTTGAAAGACCGCCTTCACACTTCGGAGCTGGCAAGATCATCACGTATTGTCGTAACAGTCGTAACAAAAACAAAAATCATCAGAACAGACCGTCGGGGACGAGCACAGGGCCGTCCCAGACACGCACTTCAGACGACGAGTTGAGCGTCGCTGCCAGCTGCGAAAATATTTAACACAAATTTGAGGGGGTGAGCAAGGGCACAATCAAGCTTACAACTTGAGCTTGCGGGGCTTCTCCCAGGTATTCTCCTGGTTGGTAAAGTGGCCGTAAGAGGCGGTCTTGAGATAAATAGGGCGCGCCAGATCGAGGTCCTTAACAATCACACCCGGTCGGAGGTCGAAGTTGTTGCGGATGATCTTGACGAGCTCGCCAGAAGAGTATGTCGACGTGCCGTACGTGTCGACAAAAATCGAGAGGGGCTCGGCCACGCCAATAGCGTACGAAAACTGCACGAGCGCCCGACGTGCCAGACCAGCAGCCACCAGCGACTTGGCCACCCATCGCGCGGCGTAGGCTGCCGAACGGTCGACCTTGGAGAAGTCCTTGCCAGAGAAGGCGCCTCCACCGTGGGCACCCCATCCTCCATAGGTGTCGACAATGATCTTGCGACCCGTGAGGCCTGCGTCACCCTGAGGACCGCCAATCACAAACCGGCCCGACGGCTGGATGTGGTAGATGGTCCTGTCGTCGAGGTACTTGGCGGGAATCACCTTCTTGATGATTTTTTCGAGGATCTCGCTGCGGAGGTCCTCAGTGGAGATGGACTCGGCGTGCTGGGTCGAGATCACCACCGTGTCGACGCGCTTGGGCACCGTGGCGCCGTTGTCGTACTCGTACTCGACCGTCACTTGGGTCTTGGTGTCGGGACGCAGCCACGGCAGCGTGCCGTCACGGCGGGCGTCCGACAGAGCTTTGTTGAGCTGGTGAGCCAGAATGACCGTCAGCGGCAGCAGCTCCTCAGTCTCGTCGGTCGCGTACCCGAACATAATGCCCTGGTCTCCTGCCCCGAGCTCCTCGAGCGCGCGCTCCACGTGCACGCCCTGAGCAATGTCCTTGGACTGCTGCTCAATGGCCACCAACACGTTGCACGTCTTGTAATCAAAACCCTTTTCTGAGTCGTCGTAACCAATCTGCTTGATGGTGTCGCGAATGATTTTCTGGTAGTCGAGCCTGGCCGCAGTCGTGATCTCGCCAAACACCATGATCATGCCCGTCTTAGATGCCGTTTCGCACGCCACCTTGGACAGCGGGTCCTCGCGAAGACAGGCGTCCAGAATGGCGTCCGACACCTGGTCGCAAATCTTATCAGGATGGCCCTCGCCAACAGACTCCGACGTGAACAAAAAGGTCTCTGAGGCAGTCATGCTTGGTCTTCACAGTGGTGCACAATACAAAAAAAAAAGTAGAAGATAATTTACGTGTACCTCGTGGGAAGTTAGTTGAGGCCTCTTCAGGGGACGCTGGTGTCTTTATATACTGGTGGGCTCGGGTGCCGACCACGTAAAAAAAAGTGTCACGCCGCACGTGCCTTAGGACGCAAGCCCCTTTCACATGTCGCCAGATTAGTCAAGAGTTGGCGTAATTCTGGGTATGTCTAGCACGCAATAATGGCCCACCACGCTGGGCACCAAAATAGAGAGATCTCGGTCTGTAAAAAGAATTCGTCACTATGAACCGACAACATAATATGACAGCATCACGTCCTGCAAGTTATTTTACTTTGTATAGTAATGCAACACACACATTTTTTTTTGCTTTTTATTTATTGTTTTCTTTAGCGGTGTGAATTGGACGAGTTTTTTTCTTGCCTGGGGCCTTCGCATCCCAACAACTCTGTATTTTAGACACACCACTTCCTTATTTCGAGCTCATTTGGTTGATGCTAAGTTGGCAGCATATTCCACAATTTGGTCGCTTTCAATGCGATCTATCAGAACAAGGTGCCTGAGGTGTGGACGACGCTGGCAATCCCAGTATATTGTCTTTTCCCGGCAAACGCAATCATGGTTACCACCACCAAATGGACCGGTGTTGGTGTAGCCACATCGTTAGCATCATGGCCACATATTACCGCAACCCTGACCAAGTTTTGCAGAGGGACTCACGCTGCCTTACTCCAGACTTCTTTATTCAATGTTGGATATATCACAATCAAAACGGAAGTAGCATACAATGCTCTCCAGATATCTGCTTCATGATGCGAGTTGTGAGGTGCATTTGGCGTTGATGGAGCTCACTCTAGCAGCTGCACATTTCCGCATGATCCCCGTGCTCCTCCGTGTTTCACCTTACTGACAGCCGCGCCCCATAGATGTGGCTTATGCACGTATGTCACGCACTTGAATAACTTTAAATGGGGCGACGAAGCTGTAGTCCACAGGGAGTCAAAGTCGATTGTTATCTTGTGAACAAGAATATCAAATAATGGCAATAATTCTTGTCGTTTAATGCTTTTAGTATGGCGTGTCGCGAGATTGTATATTCCCGCTCGTTTTCCGCCCCAGCCCACCCAGGAGACCATCGATAAGCTACTAATCAGGCGCCTCATCCCCTTAGAAAGTCGTACTTTATTCCCATAGTTACACGAGCTATCTATAGAGTACATACAAGGGGCCGGACGAAGTGTACTGTGATATATTTCAATTGTTATTATCTCCCTGGTAGATTTAGATTCGTCTATTACTTCTGCAACTAAGAATGAGTTAGCAGACAGCTAAACAATCGCAAATCTACGTTCGCCAAGTACTTGACGTTGGTCATACTTGACGTTGGTCACTGGTCGCCGGACTAGGCAGCTGTCAATTGGCTTCTGGACTCCCGAGGCTGGTTCTGCTGGTCGAGCTCTGCTACTTCAATGGCACAGCCAAGTAAAGATCATGTGTAGAGTGTATAAGGTATTACATTTCATTTCTCTCTTCTTCTATATCATAACAGCTCCAGCACATTGCCTCTACGTCATATAGTCCGTTGGTGCTGAAGCGAGCCACGGGATAACGCGGGCACTGCATGACGCACTACACTGCACCCCGGTCCACCGCTGCTTTGCTCTCTTACTCGTACATAGTCAAGACAACTTTGCAACAAAAAAAATGGACCCAGTCACGGCAGAACTTGTGGCACGTGGAGCAAGGATATTGGGACAAGCGCTCGTCAAAGGTGCGGTGCGAATTGTGCTTGAACATATGGAGCCATCGATCAAACTCCAGGGGTTCCATCCTAGAATTCATAATCTTCAAGCTGCGTTCTCTGACAAACACGGAGACAGTGAGAAAAGCTTTACTCAACTTGCACAAGCCGGAAAAAAGGCGCTTCGGAATCTTCGTGGTGCACTCGCTTTATTGATGCCCAGCTCAGATGCAGAGGCCACCACCGCTATTGATCTGTTACGACAGCTAGAGGCCGCGATTGACGAAAGAACTGCAGGAAATTCCAATGTCGATATCAGTGACCTCCTTACGCAATGTACTGCGAAAGTCGTGAAGGTAGTACTCAATCTGCGAACGACTCCGGTTGGTCGCAAGAAAAAGAAGCTTGTCTCCGGAGTGAAAACACTGGACAGCCTCTGGAGCCATCCTGCTATCCAGAACACTCTGATGAACGAACGACTGTTTGTAGAAAGCACCTATAAGTCGCTGTTTTCTCCTGATAATGTCGCTCCAGATATTGAGAAGCTTCGAGAGTGCGTCGATCGTAGCATCGAAGCTCTTAGAGACAAAATAGATGCCACTCCCGTTCTGCGACGCATCACTACGAACATCCTGCGATCGTTGGATGCAGCTTCGATGGCACTCGGAAAAGACGGCCAAAGTGCTGACGAATTGATTACTATAATGAATGATCTTCACCAAGCATTGTCGACTTTTTTTGGAGAGGTTGCAAAAGATCCGTTGCATAATGATTATTTAGAGCTAAATAGTCAGATCCGGAGAGCATATAATTCTCTTGATGCATTCGTCCATATGCTGCTTGCTGTAGCATACAATGAGAAGGGTGGGCTTTTTTTTC